>CM053271.1:95735728-95789168 GCA_028583415.1 Protea cynaroides
AATAATTTGCTATTATTTATGGGTATCATTTTAGTTCTCGATTCATATTATTTATAAATTTTCCGCTATTGTGTATTACTCGATTATGATTGTGGATGCGTGTAAAGTTTGGATAACGCGGGGATAGCCTATTAGAGATCCTGGTTGAACCGTTGGTTATTTGGCGGTTCATCACACCATTCTGAACAGTGTGGAATTGGGGTGTGACAACCTGAGTTCATCTCTTTATCGCCCTTGAGCTAATTTTGGCATTGGAGTGACCCACGGGTTATCCAACTAGTCCAACTCTCTTGTTTGTCTTCTTTCTGTAAAAGGGGTCAAAATCATGAGTCCGATCAATTTCTGACGACAATAGTGGCTGTTAGGGAATTAAACATCTATGGTCCACATCCGCCGACACGTTGGATTTTGACATCAGTGCCACGTCAAGATTAGCTATTCAACAGAAGGGTAAAAACGGTATTGCCCCTTGATCCACGAAAAGGGTAAAATCGTCATTTTAGGGATTCCGCACTATTCACTATAAATAGGGCGAATACCGAGGATTGCAAAGGGGATTTTTTTTACTGCTCATTTATTACCGCTTTGGGATTCTCTCTCTGACACATAGGTCGGATAATCTCACCTCACCCCATAATTTTCTATAATATCTTAGTGGGCTCGACACCGAGCCCATTAACTGTTCACAGAGCCTGACTTTGGCATCGGAGTGGACCCGGGGCATCCAGCCCGCCTCCCTTCTTTGCCTTTCCTTGTCCTGCAGGTCCAGTCAGCGAGGAGGAACCGCAGGACGGATCAGGGCCGAAACAGTTTGGCGCCCACCGTGGGGCCCTACGAGTGTTCCGATATCAAGATAAAGCCAGGGAAGAATCTCTGATCATGAGTCCACGACGGACCAGGAGTCAAATGGTCGGCCCCAACCCCCCATTGCTTGATCAACGGATAAATCTGGAAGAAGGAGACAGATCGGAGGCTAGACTTAATCAAGACCGCGAAGCGGGCAGCAAAGACCGGCACCTACATCAGAAGCATTCGTCACCTATGCACAGTTTGAGACTGTTGCACAGTAGCTCGCGGTATTAACGAGATTCGTGCAAGGATTGCATGTCACACCCCAAATTCTGATCCAACCAGAACGGTGTGAGTGAACCGTCATTGAACCAACGGTTCACACCAGGATCTCGAACAGGCCGTGTCCTCCCATACAAACCAATTACACATAACCACAATCAGAATATAAATATACAGCGGAAGACTTTAAATAGAATGAACTGAGTATCTATTGATAATTTAAATAAATATCCCATTATCCAAATTCAATCACATAAAATAAATATCTATTACATCTCTTAATAACAAACGAAAAATAACTGAAACAAATAAATAAAATCTATCACAGGTACACGCAGAAAGGGCACTCGCATGAAGCGTCATGCTCGTCTTGTCCTGCCTGTACATCCAACACTGCAGCACCACCATACGCCGGAGCGTTTACATAGTCGTCCACAGTATATCCTGCATCAACATCTAAAAACAATGTATATACAAAGGGTGAGCACACAACCGCATCTCGGTAAGGCAATCGACAGTTTCACAAGATTATGCATGAGTAACAATCATTTTATCTTTGTGGTCCGGTTTTAAGTTTGCAATGTGCTATAGAAAGGTTTGGTGGCCCCCGCACCTCTATACACGAGTGTGTGGCGTCGCACGATAATCACACTACCACCAACCCACATGTACCCATCATGGAATAGAGATAGAGCTAAGGTATACCCGCACCTCCCGATACTCTACCCATACCAAGTACCTAAGCCCCTACCGGCCGGGGCTCGCAAACCGGGCTCGCAACTAACCAATCCTATATGTCAACAATGTATGCTCTATCCCAATACAGCCGTCTACGGCATAGAGATAGAGCTAGAGCGTGCAGGCCGGGTCGGAGACCTCCAAAACCTCACCTCCCCCTGATACCCTATCCGCAACTAACCCACTAGGATAGAAACAATACGCAGGTAGACCCTACCCCAACACGACACCCTACGGCATAGAGATAGAGCTAAAGCATCGTGGACAAGGCAGCGTCGACTCGGAATCCTCAGTACCACCAACGATGGTCGGGACAACATCAATATCGGAGACCAACGTACCCACGATCTTCCCCTGATACCCCACCCGTACCAAGCATGTTAAGATAGAATACTACAAAAGGTGCCAGTGTGAAGAGCGATCCCAGGCCCATGCCCCACTCCACACACCAACGAAAACAATCACATGCCTAACAATCACATCCTATGAATGCATGAACAATAATAATAGCTGAAAGTAAAGGATGGCATGTGAATATGCACAAACATCACATCACAGATATTCAATGATTAACAACGATTTACTGTCCATTAATTATTAGGTTTAGGTCAGATTCCCTTACCTGACGCTCGTTCGATCACTTGCTCCACGTCACAAGATCCAAACGATATGTCACAAAGTCCTACATAATATTAGGGTTCCATTAAAATATATTATTTAGGGTTTCATGTTGGTCGGAAACCAACATGGTTACAAAATACCCTCACAGAGCTAACCGGTGGCATGTACCGGTCGCAGCTCTGTGGGAAAGACTGGCGACCGGTATGGTCAGCCGGTCCCCCACAGATAACCTCCCGAGAGGTAGCGGTCGCAACATACCGGTCGCACTACGTGCAACCGGTATAGTCGACCGGTATGTCTCCGGAAGACCATACATGGGTTCTTCGACTGCCGTCGATCATCCTCCACGGATTTTCAGGGTTTCTCCTATCCATGCTAAGTCTAGGCTTTGAGTTAGAGCTACCCCTAACTCATTCAAGTCTCGTTTCGACGAATATCATCTCGAAACTCGAATCTAGGGTTTGACGGCAACTTAGGGTTTATTGGCCAATTTAGGGTTTTAGATCAATACCTACTTGGCATGGTATTGATCCACCCACACAACTATCATAGGGTGAGAAGATGGTATCAAACACTTACCGTTGACAGGCGTAGCGTGAGCTTCGTCAAACGGTAATGGCGGCACCTCCTTCTTCTTCCTAGCTCCTTCTCCTCTCCAAGCTCTTTCTCTTCTCTAGGGTTTGTGAGAGACAATGGAAAGGATTTGAGGGGTTTAAGGGTGTATTTATAGGCTAGAAATAGGGTTTAGTAACCCTACTAGGATTAGGAAACTTCTAGGATTCGAAATCAGGAAAGTGGGACCCGCAGAGACCAATTTCCAAATTCCCGCACATAGCTGTGCAGGCCATACCGGTCGACCGGTACCATCATCCGGTACCATCGACCGGTATACCTAAAACCAGGTATATTGGTCGACTTTGGTCCGATTTCGTACCTGTTTGTTATCAACTTGCCCCGTCTGGCTCGGTGATGATCGGAAGACCTGTCACGACACAAAACCAAGGTTTAGACCGGGTTTTCAGAGTGCGGGTCTTACATTGCATATCCCTGCAGCAGAGGCCACATCTCGACCTCCCATTGGTCTCGTTCCCCGGCGATACCGCACCAGGAAGCCGACCTCCATCATGACCCGCCCCGAGATCGGCCAAGGCAGAGTGGAGAACGATCAGAACAGCCATGATCCAACGTTCGCCCTGCCCCCGAGCTAAGCGGAACGGGTTCGACATCACACCATGGGAGAATTTTGGTTCGGGACAGACTCGATCCCCAGCCGAGGCCAGTGCCCAGAATCGACGAAGAAATAGAAGAGCTCATGGTTCCACGACGCATAACATTGTCGGAGGGAGCCGTGGGAACAGAAAAGCCCAATGTCCCCATGGACCCTGAAGTTGCTGCATAGATAGCGGACCAGTTGGCGGTCCTCCACAAGAAGGTTGAAACCATGCAGAAGAAGGGAGTGTCCCACGATGAAGACAGGGACTATTCCACGGAAAACCCCCTGACCAACATTATCATGAGGGTCCCTCTACCCAAACGATTTAGCATGCCCCCCGTCGACTCATATGATGGTTTTACCGACCCTATCGAGCATTTAAACAACTTTGTCGGAGCCATGGTCTTGCACGCTAACCCCGATGCAATCATGTGTAGAGCTTTCCCGCTCACACTCAAAGGAGCGGTGCGTATGTCGTTCAATAACCTCCCACCACGCTCGATGGACTCATTCAAAACCATGGGTAGACTCTTCAGGATGCACTTCCAGGGCAGCAGGGTGCAACGGAAGACAAGTGCCCATCTGATGACCATGCGGCAAAGATCCGGGGAAACCCTAAGGGCCTTTTTAGCTCGGTTTAATTTGGAAGTATTACAAGTCAAGGACATTGACGAGGCAGTTCACTTCGCAACACTAAGAGCAGCGGTCACCGACCCAAAGCTCAGATTCTCTATTGCTAAGAAGGAACCAGCCGATTTGCAAGAGCTCCTGGCGAGATGAAGCTAGCAAGAGTCTAGAGGTAATTCAACTCAAGCGGAATGAAGAGAGGCCGGACCTTGTGCGGCTTGGAGAAAGCAAAAGATCCCGAAGAGATGAGGCAAGAGCTAGGGGTTTGCTTCAGAAAAAAATTCAGTGACTACACGCCACTGAACAGGTCCCTCGGAGACGTGTACACCCTCATTGCGGGTGATGGGTACCTTCAGAGACCCCAGAAGATAGTCACTGAGGCGAGGAAGCGCAATCCCAACAAGTACTGTCAATACCACCGCGACATCGGCCACACAACCGATGAATGCCGCAATCTGCAGGCTGAAATTGAAGACCTTATCCAGCGAGGCTATTACAAGCAATACATTGATCACAGTGCCCCGAGAGTACCAGCCCCCACGGCTGAGGATCGAGGAAGATTACCTCCTTCCCGAATGAGGACGCCAGAGCAAGAGCAGCGGCATCAGTTAGGGCCAAGGCGACAAGAAAGAAGAGACGCACGAGAGGAACCCCAAAGGGGAGAGAGGAGGAGAGATAGGCCGAACGAGCTCCGAGAGAGGCGTCGTGAACAAGAACCTATCCAGCATGAGGAGAGAAGAGAAAGAAGACCAACACCAGCGCATCGGGACATAGGTGTCATATTGTGTCAGCTCGACCGTACCCCCCAACAGACACATGAGGAGAATCAAGTACCCAACTCCCTGGTGATCAGGGGAAGAACAAAGCAAAGGACCGACCCAAGGGTGTCTAGGAAGCGTGAAGATCAGACCCGGCCTCCCCCTCCGCTGTACGTCATTGATCCACCCACAAATGAGGATATACCTCATAAGCGCGTCTATACGATCAGACGCGCGGGACCACGGTACCATCCAGAAGCTAATTCAGCCTTTCCCCGAGCGTCAGCAGTCGCAGCAGAATACGGAAACAGCCCGTCCGCCAATCGACCCTTAATAGCCGCAGCAACCACCTCGGCTGCGGAGCAATGTGGAGATTTTGACCGACCCTCAATGGCCGTAGCGACCACCTCGGCCTCTCAATGCCAAAAAGATTATGCCAAGTCGACCCTGGTGAACGACGACAGTTACGATCCTTCCACCCAGGGCTGGAAGACTTTGACAATAACGGGCGGACCAGCTGCCGGCAACACCTCAACAAGAGCAAGAAAGGCCTATGCCAGAAGTGTCAAGTCAATGGAGTGGCCCGAAAAGCGGGCTCGCACCGGGGATTTCCTCACATTCAGCGACGAAGATCTGTACGGGTTAGAGCTTCCCCATGAAGACGCCATCGTCATCACCCTACGGATTGAAAATAGCGATGTGCATAAAATCATGGTCGACACGGGCAGTTCCGCAAACATCATTTATTGGCAAGTTTTCAAGCGCATGGAAATCCCCTTTGATCGATTGCTGCCAGTTGACTACCCCTTGATCAGTTTCTCAGGGGATCTAGTAAGTGTCAAAGGATCCATAAGGCTGCCGATAAGAGCCGGCACTTACCCCCGCGAGTCAAGATTCACGATGAATTTTCTGGTAGTTGACGTCCCCTCCTCATACAACGGTCTCTTAGGGAGACCAGGCATGATCGCACTATGATCAGTACCATCTCCATATCATCTAGTGCTCAAGTTCCCGACTCCGCGTGGGGTAGGGGAATGCAGGTCAGATCAGCTGGTCTCTCGTAAATGTTACTCGACGGAACTCACCGATCACCAAAAACCTGTGTAGGCCCTGCAGGTACAAATCGAGGATTTACGAGATGATCCCAAGCAGCAGAGGGGTGGGCCAGCAGAAGATCTCATCCAAGTCCCCCTAGCTGAGGACAGCCCTGATCGAACGGTGCGGATAGGGTCCACCCTTAAAGAACCGTAGCGAGGCGCACTCGTGAAGTTTTTACAAGCTAATGCCGACGTCTTCGCCTGGTCAGCGGCTGACATGCCAGGAATTCCCAGGGAAGTGGCACAGCACCGCCTCAATGTGGATCCCACTAGACGGCCAATACGACAAAAAAGAAGATCCTTTGCGGCACCCCGTCAACAAATCATCGATGCCGAAGTAAGAAAGCTGCTGGATGCCGGATTCATCAGGGAGCTGCACTACCCAGAATGGCTAGCCAATGTGGTCATGGTTCCCAAAACCGGTGATAAATGGCGCATCTGCATCGACTTCACCGACCTTAACAAGGCCTGCCCTAAGGACAGCTTTCCGCTGCCCAGGATCGACCAGCTCATTGATGCCACAGCCGGACACGCCCAGTTAAGCTTTATGGACGCCTATTCCGGATACAATCAAATCAGGATGCACCAGGCCGATGCAGAGAAAACGGCCTTTGTTACCAGCCAGGGCCTTTTTTGTTATGATGTAATGCCCTTCGGCCTCAAAAATACCGGAGCCACCTATCAGAGGTTGGTCAACAAGATCTTTGCCGAGCAAATTGGGCGCAACATGGAAGTGTACGTTGATGACATGCTGGTAAAAAGTTTAACCGAGAACGATCATGTTCGTGACCTAGAAGAGGCATTCAGTGTACTCCGAAGGCACAGAATGCGCCTCAATCCCGCAAAATGCGCATTCGGGTCACTTCGGGAAAATTCCTAGGATTCATGGTTTCAAATCGAGGAATCGAGGCAAATCCAAAAAAAATTACGGCTATTCTTGAGATGCCAGCACCCACCTGGATCAAACAGGTACAGGAGCTCACCGGACGAGTAGCCGCGCTCAGCCGGTTCATGTCACGTTCTACGGACAAATGTCTGCCATTCTTTTAAACCCTGAAAGGCAACCAGACCTTCCAGTGGACGACCGAGTGCCAACAGGCGTTCAAAGAATTAAAAAATTACCTGGCATCTCCTCCGTTGTTGGTAAAACCTGAAGTGGGAGATACTTTGGAATTATACTTGGCAGTTTCTTCAAAAGCGGTCAGCGCGGTGCTGGTCAAGGAAAAAGAGGGTGTCTAGTGTCCCATTTACTATGTCAGCAAAGTCCTATTGGAAGCCGAAACCAGATACAAGTTCATTGAGAAGGTCACGCTGGCATTAGTCACATCCGCGCGGAAGCTACGCCCATACTTCCAGGCGCACTCCATCACCATCCTGACAGATCAACCTCTGAAGAAGATCTTGTCCAGGCCAGACATTTCTGGTAGAGTTATTCATTGGGCCGTCGAGCTAGGAGAATTCGATCTTCAATTTAAACCACGAACAGCCATCAAAGCCCAGGCATTGGCAGACTTCCTAATCGAGGCATCACCTGAAGAAGATTCAGCTATAGACAACTCACCCCCTAAAGAGTAAACATCGCCGTGGACCTTGTTTGTTGACAGAGCATCAAACAAAACCCAGTGCGGTGCAGGATTCATTCTGACCAGCCCCGATTGTTTTCAAATCCGATGCGCTATCCGGTTCACGTTCCAAGTCTCTAACAATGCAGCCGAATATGAGACCCTCACCGCCGGACTTCGTCTGGCCAAGGCAGTCATGGCAAGGAGAGTAGAAGCGTCCAGCGACTCCCAGCTAGTGGTACGTCAAGTTAATGGAGACTACGAGGCAAAGAAGCCAAGTATGTCTTCCGGCCTCAAGAAGGTCCAAGAGGCCGCATCTGCGTTCGAATACTTCCTTCTACGTCATGTTCTTCGAGACCACCGCGGACTTAAAAGATTTGGATCATTCGGTATACACTAAAGTTCTGCACCAATCTTCCGTGGACCCCTCAACCAAGGCCACACTCTCCGCGGCGTCTGAACCATCATGGATCGACTCGATAATTTCCTTTCTCCAAAGTGGCAAACTTCCCGAAGACAAGAAAGAAGCTCGGCGCATCCAGTCTAAAGCCAGCCATTACGTCGTCGAGGAGGGTGTCCTCTACAAGAAGGCCTTTACATTCCCACTACTTCGATGCTTACGTCCTTCCGAAGCAGCGCAAGCTGTCAAAGAAGTCCACGAGGGCATATGTGGCACGCACCAAGGGGGTAGAGTTCTCGCTCACAAGATATTACGTCAGAGATATTACTGGCCTAAGATGCGGCAAGATTGTATCACCTACGTCAAAAGGTGCCCCAAGTGTCAGATTTACGCACCGGTGTCTCTCACCAGCCCGCACCCCCTTCGCCCTATCGAGGCAGCTCCCATCCCCTTCGCTACATGGGGAATGGACATCATTGGCTTTTTTCCACCAGCACGCTATCAACGAAAATTCGTGGTCGTCGTTGTGAATTATTTCACAAAATGGGCGGAAGCGGAGGCACTATCTAGCATTCTGGAAAGTGCTATCAGGGCCTTCTTCATCAAATCTGTGGTCTACCGATACGACATCCCTAGAGTTCTCATCATGGATAACGGCAAACAGTTCGATAACGCAGCCTTCGCGACATTCTACGGAGAGCATCGTATTGAGCACCGGCGTGGCATGGTAAAGCACCCGCAGACTAGCGGACAGACGGAGGCCACCAATAAGATTCTGGTTAAAGGCATCAAATCACGACTCGATGATGCAAAAGGTCGGTGGCTAGACGAATTGCCGCACATACTTTGGGCAGATCGAACCACCCCTAAGATAGCGACCGGAGAATCTCCCTTCCAGTTGCCCTTCGGTACGGACGCCGTAATCCCTTTAGAGGTTAGAATTGCATCCCATCGAATAGCCAACTATAACCCAGCCACAAACGACCAAGGATTACGCGCCAACTTAGATCTCATAGAGGAAGTGAGGGACCAAGCCCAGATACGAATTGCGGCTAATCAACAGCAAGTGGCGAGGCACTACAACAAGAAGGTGCACCCCCGGTCGTTCAAGGAAGGGGACCTTGTACTCAGAAGGACCATTGCCTCTGACCTTACTCATCAAGGGAAGCTGTCGCCCAATTGGGAAGACCCCTATCAGATAACACAAGCATTGCAAACAGGTTCCTACCGCTTGATTGATATGGAGGGTCAAGCCCTGCCAAGAGCATGGAATGCCGAACACCTTCGGCCATTTTATCAGTGAATATCCCCCGATTGTCCATATGCCAGTTCGGCGCACCAAGGGACATTAATGAGCTTTTATCATAGCAATGCTCCATCTCTCCAACGCATTCAGCAAAAAGGACGCGCCAACCCCGGCTCCACGCCGATACGGATATCATCCCGGCCATGCGCCGATGTGAAACCCATTCGACCCAAGGCTTTCACCAAGTGTGGAGACCCCTTGGGCCGAGGAGGGAAGACACAGCTCCGCGCCGATACGGATATCATCCCGACAATGCGCCGATGTGAAACCCATTCGATCCAAGGCTTTCACCAAGTGTGGAAACCACTTGGGCCGAGGAGGGAAGACCCGACTCCACGCCGATACGGATATCATCCCGGCCATGCGCCGATGTGAAACCCATTCGACCCAAGGCTTTCACCAAGTGTGGAAAACCACTTGGGCCGAGGAGGGAAGACCCGGCTCCACGCCGATACAGATATCATCCCGGCCATGCGCCGATGTGAAACCCATTCGACCCAAGGCTTTCACCAAGTGTGGAGACCCCTTGGGCCGAGGAGGGAAGACACGGCTCCGCGCCGATACGGATATCATCCCGGCCATGCGCCGATGTGAAACCCATTCGACCCAAGGCTTTCACCAAGTGTGGAAACCACTTGGGCCGAGGAGGGAAGACACGGCTCCACGTCGATACGGATATCATCCGGTCATGCCCCGATGTGAAACCCATTCGACTCAAGTGTGGAAACCCCTTGGGCCGAGGAGGGTAGACACGTTAAAGACATGAACCTTTCATCAGGGACAAGCAGGAAAGAGCAAACACAAGACTACATCCGAAAGCCTTCCATTTATCAAGGGCAAAGGAATTACATCGGTACTCTCAAATAATACCGCACATCGGTAATTACATCATTGTAAAAAAAAAAATTTTTTTTTTTATACATATATATTTCCTAAGAGTGGGGGCGATCGTCGACAGAGACACCTTCAGCTTGAGCCAACTCTGGACGACGAGAACCACCGGAAGTAGGAGGGTGGCCCTCGGCGGAAGCGGCCCCGTCTTGAGGGGTCGTAGGGGTCCCATCAATGTCCGAAGAGGATGGAGGCTCTTCACCCTCGAACACCTCGTCTAGTTGTCGGAGCATATTGTCATCTTCCACCTCGGGGATCTCCACCTCGTCTTAATCAGATACGAGGCACGCGACGCCGGCATAGTCTACACCCGGCACCTTCTCGTCCACAAACTCTTTCAGAGCAAGTGCCCCCTGGGTAAAGCTCTGAAGGGATAGCCGCCCCACCAACTCCTTGAACCCCTCGGACCTCTGGTACAACCGCACTGCGTTGGTTGCGAGAGAGCGCACCTTCATGTAGCCATCACGCCACCGAGACCGTTGAGTCTTTACCCGATCTAGGACCAGCTTCAGTTGACCGATCCGTTCCTCCCGCGACCTGGCCTCGTCCTCAAGGCGTTGTTTGTCTTGACGCACCTGGGCGTTTTCCCGCACCAAACGAGTGACCTCGGCAGTCACGATAGTCACTTCACACTCTTTGTAACGTAGCTGCCTTTTAGCATCATCCCTCGCTTCCTCGGCAGTATGCAGCTTGCTATCCGTCTAGGCCAGGTTTCGTGCCGTCTCCTCGGCGCGTTCTTTCAACGTTTTAAGATACACGTTGAGCTGCATTAAAGAAACAAATCAAGTTAGCAAAGGGACAAAGGTATTTGCCGACGCAAAAAAAAAAAAAAAAATATTTCTTACCGATGCGCCAAGTGTATCTGCCCCCGATATAAGCGAAGGCATGGGGAGCCCCCGCACCAAAGATCGGTCCCGAGGAAGGATGGCCCTGCAGCAGTTCCCTCGCGGCCCGGATGTCCCCCATGGCGGTATCCTCTTTGGTTAGCGCCCAGTCAGGACGAAATGCTCGTTCATCCCCAGTACGGTCGCGAGGGGAGGGTCCCAGCAGGGGAATGCGCCTAACCTCACCTCGGACATCGCCCGTGACCTGAGGCACCCTAGGCCTTTCGACAGAAGCAGCTGGTGAAGTCCGGACTCGAGCAGGGGTCGGTTGCCGGGCCGCGATAACCTCGAAAGTCTCCCCCAACGCTAGAACAGCCTCCGTTCCAGTAGCAGGGGCCCCCTTACCTGAAAAATCAAGGACACGGTACCGAGGAATGAGAGGCATTGCATAGACACGCGCGACAGAGGCAAGGCAGAATCAGGAGAAAGCTTACGAGTCATTTTAGGAGGACGTCTGGTGAGGTCACCCTCGGCACCAGCCAGATCCGTGGCAACCCTCGGCGTCGAGTCCCCCTGGGCCCTCTTTGCCGCAGCCTCCTTCCTCGCCTCGTTCTTCTGGCGCAACTCCAGCAGATACTCCTTAGTTTCACTGCAAAACACAAGATCAGAATCAGCCCAGTTAGTAGGTCAACATCGGCCTGACAACAATAAAACAATACTCACAAAGGCGGTTTTAATGCAACACGAGAGGGTCCCTCAGTTCGGCCACCCGAATCCGAGCCCCTTCAGTACTCCGAGCACGGCGCAACATCTCCGACTCCTCGGGAAGCAGGGGCGAATCCGTGTTGAACGCCTCAGCATCCAGCTTCTTCCAGACATTCGTCAGCGTAACCTTCGCACCTCGGATGTAGAAAAATTTATTCTTTCACAACTTGATTGAGGTTGACTTATCTGCCAAGAGGTCGCCAAATTCGGGCCTTTTGGCGAAATAGTACCACCCGGACCGACAGTAGTCGTTAAAGGTAAACATGTGGCGGAACATGTTCAGTGTCGGTGCGCACCCAACCTCCGGAAGTATATGATGAATGCCATCATATTCTTCCAGGAGTTCGGCATCAGTTGAATGGGAGCCAGTTGGTAGAATCCTAAGATCTCAGCCACTAATTTCGGCACCGGCACCCGGAAACCAGCCTTGAACATTTTAATGTTCACGCATAGCTCCGACCTACAACTCCAGTAGGCCCGCTCCACCTCGAGGGGCTTCCGAATCTCCACGTCATCCAGAATCTGATAACGCTCCCAAAGACTGTTGAGCTCTGCCTCGGTTAAGAGCGACACCTCTCCCCGGGCATCAAAATCTGGAGGAGCCTCGGCCTCTTCCCGGGCATGTATCAACACCTCCGAGCCGACCTCATGGGTAGACACTCCCAACAACATTTCTTGCCGGGAGGAATCTACTTCGGTTAAAAGCTCCATCTCGGAACCACCCTCTGAAACTCGCCCCACCGAGCCACTGGGTAAGGAGGAGCTCGAGGTCGACCCGCTACCAGATGAGGACGAGCTACCACCACTGCTACTACTACCACTGCTGGAGGATGATGTCCCCACCTCCTCTATGTCTACCTGAACATCGGTCTCCCTACCTTCGTCAGCCATACTACAAAAAACTAAGGGAAGAATTACTGATTGACAGATCACACCGAGCTCAAACGACCGTGCCGCTTCGAAGTCACCGATCCGATGCCTAAGATGCAGAACCGAAGTAAATGCGAAATAGTTGCTGCTGCGAAACTCAGAGTGGGGGACCTCCATGCCCCACTCATCTTTTATAAAGCATCAACCCTCCCTAAGACACGTGGCGCCACATCATTGACAGGAACTTCGGTGCATTTATTACCGAATATAAACTCGGGTCCGTCATTCGGGTCCCACCTTGCGGTATCCATATCAGATCCGCAATACCGAACCCGGATCCAGGGACCACTTAGGAGCCACCGTCCCAGGAACACCGAGGCATATTGGCCGCAGTGCCCACATCGGTCCAAATAGCTCGGATCACGTGACAGTCTCGTGACAGGCACGAAATCGTACCCAGGAACACCGAGGAATATTGGCCGCAGTGCCCACATCGGTACCAATGGCTCGGATCACGTGATAGTCCCGTGACAGCCACGGAACAGCACCCAGGAACACCGAGGCATATTGGCCGCAGTGCCTACATCGGTCCAAATGGCTCGGATCACGTGACAGTCCCGTGACAGCCACAGAATCGTACCCAGGAACACCGAGGAATATTGGCCGCAGTGCCCACATCGGTACCAATGGCTCGGATCACGTGATAGTTCCGTGACAGCCACGGAACCGCACCCAGGAACATCGAGGCATATTGGCCGCAGTGCCCACATCGGTCCAAATGGCTCGGATCACGTGACCGTCCCGTGACAGCCACGAAACCGTACCCAGGAACACCGAGGCATATTGGCCGCAGTGCCCACATCGGTCCCAATGGCTCGGATCACGTGACGGTCCGTGACGACCCACGGAACCGTACCCAGGAATACCGAGGAATATTGGCCGCAGTGCCCACATCGGTCCTAATGGCTCGGATCACATGATAGTCCCGTGACAGCCACGGAACCGCACCCAGGAACACCGAGGCATATTGGCCGCAGTGCCCACATCGGTCCCAATGGCTCGGATCACGTGACAGTCCCGTGACAGCCACGGAACCGCACCCAGGAACACCGAGGCATATTGGCCGCAGTGCCCACAACGGTCCCAATGGCTCGGATCACGTGACAGTCCCGTGACAGCCACAGAACCGCACCCAGGAACACCGAGGCATATTGGCCGCAGTGCCCACATCGGTTCAAATGGCTCGGATCACGTGATAGTCCCGTGACAGCCACGGAACCTGTGAGGACAATGGAAAATCGACGTGATCCTCCTCGGGATGGAAATGTGTATCCCATATCGATGAAGATCGATTTGTTCTGTTGGAGTAGCCACCTAGATTAAGGTCTAGGACCTTTAAAAATGTAGCCTCACCCTAAGGTAAGACTTCTATTGACTCGTGACCCAATGTATCGGTTCTTTGGTCTGCAAGAGATCGGGTAAGTATTCAGGGTACGGTTATGGGAAGGTGTTAGGCACCCAAACCGCCCGATCAATATCGGCCTCCTAAACTTTCCTTAAATTCTAATTTTGACTGTGCTTGGTCAACTGGATGACTAGGGTTTAATGGGGGATGTCCTAAACCAAGTTGCTAAATTATTCTAACCTAGGGTTTAGCCAATCATGTTTTAAAGTAAATAAACGAGCAAATGTAATGTACAATATTATACAGTGAACCGAACCAAAGATGGTTCGGTCTTGGACTGAATCTGAAATGTGTAAGACATCTCAAACTGCCTAAGTATTCCAATCCTGAAAATCAAGTCCAAAAACGTAGTTCAAAAATGGGTTGTGTGATTAAAGATTATGGAAGTGATTTATGCATTTGCTTCAATTAGATTCTTTGTTGTTCAAGTTGAAGTTTATGCTGGATGTATGGTTGATGGGTGGATTTGTACCGTATTTGGGATTCCCAAATTGCCTACGTATTCTAGGGTTTGCCCTAGAAATCAGGTACGACGTAGTTCAAAAATTTTTGAGAATCGGATTTGGAATGTGTACCAAATCCTTCCAATTTTGTCAATAGGATCTAGGAATGAGACCGAAATTCCTACCATTTTTATTTGGGATGTGTACCAAATTATTTCTAATTTTGTTAATAGGATCTAGGGATGAGACCTAAATTCCTACCATTTTTAATTGGGATGTGTACCAAATTATTTCTAATTTTGTTAATAGGATAAATTCCTACCATTTTTATTGTTTCCATTTTTGTTAATAGGATCTAGGGATGAGACCTAAATTCCTACCATTTTTATTGTTTCCATTTTTAGGTTTTTTTTAGGGTTTCCTATCCCTTTTCATTGTGATTTTCATTTTTTAGGGTTTCATACCCTAATTATTCTCTTTATTCTAGGGTTTATTTTGCCCTAATTGCTATTTTTTATTTTTAGGGTTTTACTTTCCCTAATTATTGTTTTCTTTCCATCTTAGGGTTTCCTACCCTAATTGTTCAATTCTTTCTATTTCAGGGTGTATGTTGCCCTAATTGCTATTTTTTTTTTATTTTTTCTCTTTCCAAGACAAATATGGCAAATGAAAATATTCCAAATATGGAAGTGTGACTATTCCAATTATGGCAGTGTGACCATTCCAATTATAGTAGTGTATGCATACGAGCATCCGAACATAGCATCAAATATGGCATGTGAGAAACAACCAAAGCATATGAGAATCAATCAAAACATGATGGAACACGTAGCAAGATGACAGCTTTGTCAGGCTGGACCAAAATAGACACATAGGGCATTGTACTTACTCAAAAAATTCTTAAAAGATATCCCTGGAAAGAAGACTCAGAGGCCAACATTTTGTCTCAAGGAAGCTAATCCTAAAAGAGACCATAGGCAGGTCGAAAATATTCCCCAAGTACAGGCAAATACACTGGTCAGGTCTGTTCCATATTTTTGACCAGTTGCACCATAAATTCCAAATAAAATTCTATTCTTAATGAAAATTAAATACAGACATATATGTATGTAGATAACTGTCTGATCTAAAATTTCATTAAGAAAAACAAGTTAAAACAGTATATTTTCTTTGTGAAAAATGACTCTTTTCAATCATGCAAATCAGCACATCATGACAGATCTGAAATCAAAGCACTATGCACTTAAAAATTGATATCAATTCAAGGAAAAATGGAAAAAATATGAAACCAGTGCCATTTTTTAGAATACTTTCATGTCTAAAAAGTTCATGTTAAGTGGATTTTCTGATTATGGCCATAAGGCCTTTGTCTAGAGACTTTCCGATGGAGGATTGCATTACATCCGAGAAAAATAGCAATGTCAAAGACAAATTTTTTGATATATTTCCCTAATTCCAAATGGAACGAAATTTTTAGGGTAGTCTTCTATCATATCAGAGAGACTCCCATAAAATTTTGGGCTTTAAAATCTTAGAAAAAATACATATGATGTACGTCCTAAGTTTGAACCCTAAATCTGGAATTTTCAGATCAGAAAATCACTTTATGAAATTTACAAAAAACATCAAACATCATTGTATATCAATCAAAAATTCATCATTGAATAGCTTAGACAAATTATCATTCATGAAAAATGTTAGACATAGGCATCCTAACATTAACAAGCATGTAATAGAGCATTCATGATTGAGATTTCATGAAAAATAGCCATTTTCAAGCAAAATTGGCATTCGGGCATTATAACGACCTCTAAATTTGTTTAGAGTACTAACCTTGGGCTCAAATCGAGCGAAACCGTTGATGAAGGGTGATTGGGGGTTGTATCAATCCCCTTTGAATGTGAATCCTCCTTCTCCTCTCTTCTGCTTCTTTCTCTCTTCTCTTTCTCTCTTTTCTTCTTCTCTTTTCTTTCTTTTCTCTTTTCTCTCTCTTTCTTTCTTCCTCTCTCACGTTTGCTCTCTCTCACTCACGTTTCTCTCTCTCACCCACGTTCCCCTCTCTCTCTTGTGTGGAAAAGGATCCCTCCTCTCTCCTATTTATAATTTTTCACTCATTTTCTAGAAGATCCTACTTTCCTTTTCTTCTTTTTTCTAAAATTTTTTTTTTCTCTCCATTTTTTCTTCTTTCCTTTATTTTCTTCCTTCCCACGTTTTTTCTTCTTCCTTTCTTTCCTTTTTCTCATTCTTCTTCTAGAAAACCCTTTCTCTCTTTCCTTTCTCTCCTTCCTTCTTCTAGAAAAATCATTCTTTCTTTCCTTTCTTTCTTCTTTCCTTTTCTTCTTCATTCTTTTCCTTCCTTTTTTTCTTTTCTCCCTCTCTTTTCTTTCACGTTTTCTTTCTAGAAAACGTGAAGGGAATCTTTTCTTTTCTTTTTTTTTTCTTTCTTCCTCTTTCCTTTTTCTTCTCAAGATCTTTTTGGATTATCTCAAAACCCTAAATCCCCCTCTCTTTCACGTTTTCTCTCCCCTCTTTCATTTTTCTTCTCAAAATCTTTTGGATTATCACTTACATATAATAATATATATTATATACATATATACACATATATTTTATAACATACATATATATATATATATATATATATATATATATATATATATATATATATATATATATATATATATATATATATATATATATATATATATATATATATATATATAGTATATAATGTATATAAATACTATGCACATGAATGAACTGGTTCGAAACGGGTTGAGACTGACTTAGGTTGACTGAGTTAAACTGATATGGGTTGAACTAGGTTGGACCAAAATTGGCTTGAACTGAGTTGACTGGATTAATTGGAATTAACTGGGTTTTCTCTCCTTGTCATTTCATGGGTCATTTCCGCTGTCATCCCGCATGGAATTTTCCGATGGCCTCTATTCCAAATTTTTTACGTTCATTTTGTAGAACATTAAAAATGAGGAATATAAGAACTGGAATCACCTGAATCCGATGTAGAACGGAAAAGATATGCAGCTTTGAAGTTCTGATGATAATTTTGCATGCAAGCTTGCATGGGACCCACTGGTGACTTCTACCCGGGATTTTTTACGTCTACTTTGTAGAACATCATGAATGAAGAATAATGGTCTTGGAATCATCTGAATCCGATGTCGGATGATCAAGATATGATGATTTGAAATTCAAACAATCCAACTTAGGATAATTTGCATGAAGGCCCCTAAGATTATTTATAATAATTTCATAAACCTCCCTCATATGTATCATCTGACTAAAATGGTCATATCTTCCTCATTTGATATCGAAATTGAGCAATTCTGGTCTCGTTTCGAAGATAATTCTATGACCTACGCATCCATGCAAAATTATAACCCATGACCTTGCTGTGGACCCATTGAAAACTTCCTCAAATTCACAGACCCATTGAAAACTTCCTCAAATTCACAATCAAGAATCCAAACTTTCGATCACCTTTCTTCCTTTTGTTGTCCACACACCAGCAAGACTTTGTTTAGCTGGGATGGCAAAAATGGGGTGCTTACAGAACCGTCCCAAGAACACCGAGGTATATTGGCCGCAGTGGCCACAACGGTCCAACTGGCTCGGATCACGTGATAGTCCCGTGACAGCCACGGAACCGTCCCAATAAACCCCGAGGCATATTGGCCGCAGTGCCCACGTCGGTTAAACTGACTCGAATCACGTGACAGTCCCGTGACAGCCACGGAACCGTACCCAGGAACACCGAGGCATATTGGCCGCAGTGCCCACAACGGTACCGAGCCCAATACACTGCAAAATACCGCAGTGAGTTGACCGCGGTGCCCACCTCGGCCATGCCCTGGAACCCCGACGCAAGAGCCAGCATGCCCTAAAAGGACGTAGCAGCTCCAACCTCCGATAAGCACTCTTTCAGCCATCACCACCGCATCCCAAGCTACAAACGGCTCACACCCCAGACAAGCCCTGTCGGATAGAAAAGGCAAACCTTTCGATTTCGGCAGAGCAACGAGGCAACTTGTTAGAGGAAGGGACCATATCTATTTTTGCTCAACCGAACCCTGCAGATTCGGCAGGGCAACGAGGCAAGTGTTAGGGAATTAAACATCTATGGTCCACATCCGTCGACACGTTGGATTTTGACATTAGCGCCACGTCAAGATTAGCTATTCAACAGAAGGGTAAAAACGGTATTGCCCCTTGATCCACGAAAAGGGTAAAATCGTCATTTTAGGGATTCCACACTATTCACTATAAATAGGGCGAATCCCGAGGATTGCAAAGGGGATTTTTTTTACTGCTCATTTATTACCGCTTTGGGATTCTCGCTTTGACACATAGGTCGGATAATCTCACCTCACCCCACAATTTTCTATAATATCTTAGTGGGCTCGACAACGAGCCCATTAACTGTTCACAGAGCCTGACTTTGGCATCGGAGTGGACCCGGGGCATCCAGCCCGCCTCCCTTCTTTGCCTTTCCTTGTCTTGCAGGTCCAGTCAGCGAGGAGGACCCACAGGACGGATCAGGGCCGAAACAGTGGTGATTGTGATGATAGCAAGGATGACAAGTTGGTTGAGGGACAATCAGGCAGTACACCTTTGTGTGCAGCGCCTTTCATCCCATGCAACAACTACCTCATCTCCACAAAGTCACTAGGCTCTTGTTGTAGCCTTGTTCGCCAGACTCTAATAGAACTTGCAATTCCTTTCCTTTTTTCATTTCTTCATGGTTCCAATTCCTAAGGGAAAATGGATTTCTTGATAATATATTTATAAATTTATGTGACTTTCTTAATAAATTCCAAACCTTTCTTCAGATTAGATTAAATTAAAAAGAAAAAGATATGATAAGATAGAGACGGAGAGAAATATCCAGCGTACACATCTTGGGAATTAACCCCTATAGACTTGTAGCTTGTTGTCATTTATCGTTATTTTAAAGTTTCTAAAATACTAGTTGTGTTGATTTGTTTCCTTTTGGAGTTACACTTATAAGGTGAGATTAGTGAGGTTGGAACCCAAGACCCTTTGGTAATTGCATCTTGCACATGGGAAGTGGAAGAGACATTGATGTGGCATATATATTGTTTTGGGAATTATAAAAGATAGGATTATTTAGAAGGAAGAATCCCTCCTCCCATGTGACTGGGTTAGGTGTAGATGTGGGTCAAGATTGAGATCTATTTTTTTGGATCTCAGTTGGGCCAACATCTATTGGATTGGAAATGGTTTAATCCGTTTGGCTCGGACTGGATCTACTAGTGAATGAACACGTCTATTCAAAGGGACACATCCTTATCAAAGAGGTGCGATCCCATTGCTTGGATTAGGATCAAACAATCTAAGCCGATATTAGATAGACACATATGTTCCTTTGGGTTGCATCCTTATGAAAGGATTTGGGCTCTTAGATCTGGATATTAATAACTGAGATGTTAATCAGAAGAGATACACCCTTACTATGGGGTTCATCGAATAGTCATATCCTCCTCTATAGAGCAGGAACCCTTAATTATATACGTTTTTTTGACATACATGTACTGCCTTCTCTCTCTCTCTCTCTGAGCATACTCCATTGATCTTACAAAAATTTGGTTTTCATATTGCATTTGGTTTGAAGACAACTCCGAAGTTCTCTAAGGGGCGCATCAAACAAGTATAGCAAGTGCATGTTTATTGCCAGACGCCAATGCTGTAGTTTTATCTTAGAGTCAGGTTTGCATCATCTTAGTTGCACCTATGGGGACAAATACTGACTTTAGGACAATACTGATTGTGGTACGTCTCAGCTTATATTCTCTTCATCTTGAATGCTTACCAAATAAGTCGATTCTCATTTAAAGTCACATATATTAACAACACAACTCCGGTATGAATTGTACTCCACCTGTGCAACTTCTCCATCCCTCCTACGAAACACTCTTCGTGGCTTAGAAAATCCTCCCAAAGCTCCCACTTTGCATTCGTACAACCCCAGAAGTGAAATCATGGAAAAAGCCCTCGTTCCTATGGACTTGAGCATCGTAACACCAGAATGACCTATGCACAAATTGCTAACTCTTTCATTTTTTTTTTCTTGGATATATGGTTTGAAGCCATGAGTCTTGATTTTTTTTTTTTTTTCTCAATTCCTGAAATTGTTGATTTTTCTTAGGGCTTGGCATGGAAGCATTCAATTGATGTGGTTTCATGAATGCCTACAACTTTTATGATCAAATTATAAGTGGATTCATGAATTGCTGCAACTCTCAACCCCATAAGTGATGAGGGTTGGGAGGGATCGTGCCCTTGTCTTCTTTTGTTGCATCGAGGGGTGTTGTGGGGTTCGAGGCAGGGAGAGAGAAAGACAGGGGTGTTGTAGGGTTCTGGGGGGGGGGGTGGAAGAGAATAGGAGATGGAGGGCTGCTGTAGGTCTTGGTGGTGGAGAGAGAAGAGGCGGGGAAGGGGGGGGGGGGGAGCAAAGGGAGTTGCGGAGAAAGGGTAAGGGAGAGGGCTGGGCGGAAGGAAGAAGAGAGTGGCGGTTAGGGGAGAGTTGCATAGACAAAGTTGGTTGGACTGATGGAGCAAAGGTCAGGGTTTTCAACGGGGGGAAAAAGTAGGGGAAGTGATAGATAGCCTAATGAATGAGTATGAGATTCGATCTTCTTTAACCATTGGATCTGTGCTGAGCCACTGGATATGTTGGATAAGATTAGAATCCCTCCAACTTCTCTTAGGTTCTATTTCTATGGATAGCAGACTCATTTAAGAAGCTAGTATTGAAAGTCTGGGATTGACAGGATCAAACCAGCCTAACATCATGTCAAGTATAAGCCATAATCCACTTTCTTCTTGACACTTTTTAAGATGTCAAATAATTTAAAATTTTATATTTTTTTCCTTTTAAGTATAATATATTTGTAAAAATAATTTTTGTTATTTCGTATTTTAATTAATATATTAATTAGGAAGGCAACGTACAAGCAAAGACAACTCTTTATGAAAAATTCATCTTATTTTTCTATTCTAAAAGTAGGAATGTCCAACAGAAAATGAATTAGGAAGGCAACGTACAAGCAAAGACAACTCTTTATGAAAAATTAATTTTATTTTTCTATTCTAAAAATAGGAATGTCCAATAGAAAATGTCATGTTGTTAAGGGCCCGTTTGATAAAACTTCTGCTTATGGATTTTGGATTCTGGTTCAAATTTGGATTCTACTCCAAACTACTCCAGGATTATTTTGGAGTAAAAATTTGTTTGATAACGCAATTCTAAAATGGATTCTAGAGCATTTTTGAATTAGAAACACGTTTGATAACACACTATCCCCCTAATCGAAGTCTAGAAAAATAGTCGTGGTAGTAGTGAGTGATGGTAGTGGGTAGTGGTGGTGGTGGGTGGTGGTGGGGTGGTGGTGGCTATGATGGTGGTGGTGGCGGTGGCGGCGGTGGTGGTGGTGGTGGTGGTGGTGGTGGTGGTGGTGGTGGTGGTGGTGGTGGTGGCGATGGTGGTAGTGGTTATGGTGATGGCAGTGGTGGTGGTGGCGGTGGTGGAGGTGGCGGTGACGGTGGTGGTGGTGGTGGTGGCGATGGTGGTGGTGGGTGGTGGCGGCGATGGCAAGGGTGGTGGGTGGTGAGTGGTGGCGACGGTGGTGGTGGTGGTGGTGGTGGTCAAGTAAGAGTTGACTCTTTTCTTTCTTTCAAAAAGTTGATCCAACAGTTTAGAGCAAGTATTTATGATTCTAAAATTTTGGATTCTGGAGCCATTTTGAATCCGGTTCACTCTGTGGGAGTTGGAATCCAACTGGACTTATCAAACGTACTTCTACTCCAAAATGATTCCCTGGGAGCCAGAATCCATAGAATCCAGAAGTAGAGTCGCTTCAACTCTCTTGTATAATTGTAATTGGCCTTTTTTTTTTTTTAAATTGTAATTGTAATTTCTTTTGGATCTTCTTCTACCTTGGTCGAGGTCTCGGACTCCGAGCTATCATCCCATGTTGACCGTTATAACGGTCGTTAGCGGCAATGAGATATATAAATGTCACTTGGCTGATTCTGTTTAGAGAACGTGCACGACTGCGAGACAGGGAGAGATGGAGCTGCCAGAGTGCCCAGTTTGTCTGCAAGTCTACAACAGCGACGATACAGTCCCTCGTGTGCTCGCTTGCGGCCACTCAGCCTGCGAGGCTTGCCTTAAGCAGTTACCTCTGCGTTTCTCTAACACCATTCGCTGCCCAGCTTGTACCCAACTCGTCAAATACCCTGAATTTCAAGGCCCTTCTGCCCTTCCCAAGAACATCGATCTCCTGAGCTTCATTGATTCCCAAAACCCTAAAAACACTAATCCTTCACAATCATGTAACCAGACACGAATCCTTCTCACTCAATCCAGCGCTGATGCTCCAAAAAGTCGCGAGTTCCTCCCTCGCTTGTTATGGTCTCAAGAGTTCTACTCTGACTGGAAGGATTGGATTCTTCCTGTTGACTCCGTTTCGGTGGTGGAGAGAGGAGAGGGGTTGCTTCACTGTTGTGCGCTCCAAGGAAAAATTGAGTCTTCGTCTTTGGCTTCGGAATCAACTCGTTATTGCTTTCCTGGGGAGAACCAGTTGGTAAGTCTTGTTCGCGTTGGAAATTCTTCGGTGCCAGATTCTGCCTTTAAATTAAGCTATAAGGCAAGAGTTATGGAAGCTTTGAATCGATTGAAGGAGAGTGAGAGAACGGAATTGGGTTTGATTCTTAGAGCTTCGCTGAGACAGCGTCGGGTGTGCAAGGTTTATGGATTATGGATGAATTCTGAAGATGGGTCTGTCTATTTGGTCTGTGAAAAATTTAACGGAGATTTTACGAAAAGATTGAGTTGGTTGATGAATGGGGATGTTGGCGACAACTCGGATGAATTAACTGGTCTGGGGAGGCTGAATTTGGAAGCAAATGGTAAGTTAACTGCTTTTGCCATGGTGGGTACGGAGTTATGTGAAGCACTGATGGGTTTACATTCAGAAGGATTAGTTAGTGGCTGTTTAGCTTTCTCCTGTTTCAGTGTTGATGATTTTGGTCGCATATTTGTTGACATAAATGAAATTTTAGTGATGGGAAGGAGAGTCAGAAGGTACATTTCGGAGGCTTTTCGAACAAAAGGTGATGATTGTGAAACCGAAGCACTCTTGGCCAATTTGTCTGATATACAGTCATTTGTAAGTCTAGAGCTACTGTTTGAACTATTGAACTATGAGCGCATTACTGCTGAGACTGGCAACTCAGGATATTCAATTGGGTATGGCTCAGACATTTGGTCCTTGGCTTGTATTTTGGTCAGGCTTCTTGTGGGAGACCGATCCACGGAAGAGCTATTCAAAGGTTTCTATATCATTTCCCTTAAAGTCAGTGATGAAAATTCTGGTGGATACTTGAGCGTTTACGAGGGTTGGATGGAGAAGGTGAGCTCTGAGCTGGAAACATGTTTGGGTTCAAAATTTTCATCCTTGCAGCAGGTTCTCTGCAGATGTTTGAATTTTGACCCAGCAAATCGCCCTCATGCAACAGAAATATGGAGATGCATTAGAGAATTACTTATTAATCCTCATAATGATACTGTGGCCAGTCTGGATGCTACATTTGTCCATAAGAACATGGTACATTGCTTCATTGTTGGAGATATGTGTCATTTGCATAAGGAAACCGACAAAGTACAAGAAAACCAGAATAGGGATGGATTGCAGAGTGATGGCAGCAGTGGAGCAGATGTTGATCAAGTTGGGGATGGGAAAGTTGGCAGAGATCTTATTAATGGCTTATGTGTGGGTAGTTTAAATTCTATCAATCTGCAAGCTCACCTAGATTGCATAACAAAATTAGCTGTTGGAGGTATTGATCAATCAACTGGCTGCATTTAGATACCAGATCTGTCAGGATCACAGTTTTCTACTTTTATTGAGGCATAATATTCTAGATATGGACTCTACAACTATATCATCTCCCAAATTGACAATAGACTGTCAAAATTCTGAATGAGGTACCCTCCAGAAAACAGATGGTCCATAAGCATCTACTAGTTTTGCAGCAAAAATTTAAATTACCTATTGGCTACTATAATTAAAGAAGAACAGATGGTCCATAATCATCTACTAGTTTTGCAGCAAAAGTTTAAATTACCTTTTGGCTACTATAATTAAAGAAGCTGTGATTCCTAGGATTATTAAGTATAATAATCTAAATGTTGTGCTTCCACAAGTGAAGTTGTCGCCTCTCCCCATCACCTCCAACTGTGGGATATTATGTTTCCTCCCAACCCTTTGATATCATATATACCCCCCCCCAAAAAAAAAAAAAAAAAAAAACAACAAAAAAAATAAAATAAAATGATTGTATGTGTAACATCCAGTTGACAATCTTGGTTTTCACAGAATGGAACTTACCATTGTAGAAAGTTTGGTGGTTTTTTGCAAATGAAATATGTTTTGTTTTTAAAAAAATTTATTTTATTTTGTAGGAGGTTTTCTGTTCAGCTCCTCCTATGATAAAACGGTCAATGTGTGGAACCTGCAGGTACGCACTGATGGAAATTTTGATTTTAAGGTTAAATTTGTAGCTGTGGAAATGTAGTCAATCATTTTCAATAATCCTAGATTCCTACTATTATTTAGCTTCCATTTTTTTATGGTGGAAAATTTATTCCTTGATGTTTATGCTGTGCTAGATGTTCCAAAACGTTATTGAAGGCATGGAATAAAACTTAAGTACTTGAAAGCTTGAGGAAGTCATTTGTTGTCTTTTCTGTAACTACAAGTTTCCTGATTATGTTTTTGACCCATTAGTTATGTCACAAAATACTTTGATGTATCTCTATGCATTGAAGTGATGGTGTGCAACTTAGTAATAATAGGACTGAAAGAGGAGTGGGTGATAAAAATTGATGATGGGGAGATATTGCAAAGTGAAAGTTTTAGGTACCTAGGTTCATCATATATAAAGGAGGAGAAATAGAAGTTGGTGTTTCACAAAGAATTAGAATAGGGTGGATGAAATGGAGGGGTCCATCTGGAGTATTGTGTGATCAACTTATTCCTTTAAAACTCAAAGGAAATATTTATAGGAATATTATATGACTAGAAATGATGTATGGAGCTGAATGTTGGGCAGTGACGAAGCAAGTTATAAACAAACTCGATGTATGATAAGTTGCGAGAAAGTCTCTTTGGTGGTATGGATATGTGCAACGGAGGCCTTTGAATACTCCTGTACAGAGGCCCGAGTTCAATAGAAGCAAACCTTTCCATAACATGATCAAGAGGTGATTTGATTCATATTGAAGGTGCTAAAAGGCTAGGGGAAGGCCTAAAATGACTTTAGGAGAAGTGGTGAAGAAAGACATGCATAGCTTAAGATTAATAATAATAAGTGTAGTTTTGTATAGAGCTGATTGGAGAAGAAGGATTCATGTTGCCAACCCCATTTAGTTGGGATGAGGCTGAGTTAAGTTGAGTTGAGCTGTATCCCTATGCATCATAAACAAAATAGATGATGGTAGAGATCGTAAACACTAATTGGCATCTAAAGAATGAGTGAATCCAAACTGTGCAAAGGAAAAGCATTTACTAATTATGTAGGGTATATTTCATAATCATATAATAGGTGTTTGTGGTGAAAAAATTAATTGATGGGCTGGTGGACATATACAAAGCAAGGTTTATGGTTGAGGGCTTTACTTAGACATATGGGATTTGATTATCGAGAGAAATTTGCTTCAGTTGCCAAATTAAATACTGTTCAAGTTAAATCATAAACTATTAATCTAGGATGGGATCTCCAACAACTTGATGTCAATAATGCATTTCTACATGGGGAACTTGATGAAGAAGTATATATGGACATTCCTCTAGGTTTTTCTTCTGAT
Organism: Protea cynaroides; assembly: GCA_028583415.1. Classification (NCBI taxonomy): domain Eukaryota; kingdom Viridiplantae; phylum Streptophyta; class Magnoliopsida; order Proteales; family Proteaceae; genus Protea; species Protea cynaroides. Next base: position 95,762,291 of record CM053271.1, read on the forward strand.
ACAATTCAGGGCATAGTCTGCAAATTGAAGCATGTATAGGTTAAAGCAGTCTCTTTGAGCATGATTTGGCAAGTTTCAAAGTGATATTAGTAGGGTACAAGTAGAGCAATGCTGACCTTATTGTTCATTAAAAGATCTGGTGACAAAATCTCTTTTCTCATAGTTTATGTTGATGATATAATAGTCACTGGAATTGATAGTGACGAGATAGCTCGCATCAAGAGCTTCCTTGGTTGTTTGAAATAAAGGATTTAGGAAAACTAAGGTATTTTCTTGGAATTGAAGTTGCTCGGTCCTCATAGGGCATCTTCCTTTCTCAAAGAAAGTATGTCCTTGATCTTTTATTGAGACTAGTTTGTTGCCATCCTTCTGATACTCCTTTGGGAGCTAATACTTGACTCAAGAATAAAGATGATGAACCAATTGATAAGGGTCGTTACCAGCGGCTCATGGGAAAGTTGAACTACCTTTCTCACACACAGCCTTACATTGCCTTGTTGTGAGTTTGGTAATTCAGTTTATGCGTGATTCCTACTCCTCTCGTATGGAGGTTGTTCTTTATATTCTTCGTTACTTTAAGTTAGCTCCTAGAAAAGGGATTTTATTATCCCTTCATGATCATCTGCGGATTGAGGCATACACAGATGCTGATTGGGGTGGATCTCTGGATGGGAAGTTTATTTCTGGCTATGGTACTTTTATTGGTGGCAATCTTGTCATGTGGCAGAGCAAGAAGCAGAATGTTGTTGCAAAGTCAAGTGCTAAAGCAGAATTTCGTTTTATGGCTCAAATCCACACCTGCCCCTATAGGTGTTACCACAATTAACCAATAAATGACAGCTCATTGATTGAGCTGTCCTTGAACTAGCAACCAGAAATTGGGGGTGGCCTCAAGCTGGCCGGCCAGGCCAAAACAGCCCAAAAACCTTTTTTTTTTCACACCACTCACTCTCTCTCATCCATTGGGGTCCTCTTTCCATTAACAGTGCGTAATAATTTTTCATGAAATTCTCTCATATAAACTAATATAATAATATAATATTATAATATTACATATAATATGACAATAATATAATATTATACCACACATATACTTACTCTCTCTCTCCTCTTGTAGGGTCTACACATTGACCCAACAACATGAATAAGTTATTTCATGAATTTAATCAACTAAAATAATACATAAAGTATATTTTAGGTATAATACACGTATATGTATATACACATACATTGTACTACCCTCACTCAATCCATTCATAAAATAACAAAAGAGTCTACATAGTATCATAAAACATTCGACCGTTATCAAAACTACAGTCTTATCTAGGATTTGTAAATTACCAAAATACCCTTCACATGATCCTATATCCTAACCAATACCCCAAGAGCTGCGGTATACTAGAAGACCTTGGTGTTCCTGTTCATCTTCCAATGATATTGTATTGTAATAACAAAACTGCAATTAGCATTGCCCATAATCCAGTGCAACATGACCAAGTAAGCATGTGGAGATCGACATTCACTTCATCAAGGAGAAACTCGAGAATGAACTGATTTGTATGCTCTTTGTGAAGTCAAAAGACCACTTAGCTAATGTATTCACTAAGGGTTTGGGTGAAAATCGTTTTATCCTAACTTGTCCAAGTTGGGCATATGTGATATCTATGCGCTAACTTGAGAGAGAGTGTTACGATATGTATCATGTGTCTAGGTGTCACCTAGTTAGTGCTGTTTAGATTAGAGTTAGAGTTTTCTTTTTGGATTCTAACTCTCCCATTGTCGATTCCTATTGTCTGTGAATCCTTCTTTAGTCTCTTTTTTAATTATAAATACAAGGCTGGCTGGTCCCTAAAGACCATCCAAGCATTCAGTTCCTAGGATTGCTTTTAACATGATGTTAGAGCTCTAGGTTCCCTCATTACCCTCACCCAAAAGAGGGACAACCACCCAAAAGAGGGATGGTCCTACCACTTAGACATTTGGGACCCGCCAAACGTTGTATTTATAATTTAAAAGAGACTAAAAAAGGATTCACAGACTCACAACAAGACTCGACAACTTAGAATCCAAAAAGGAAACTCTAACTTTAATCTAAACAAAGCTGGAAACTAAACAACAATAACTAGGTGACACCTAGATGCAACTAGGTGATAGTGACACTTAGACACACGATACATATTGTAACATAAAGTTTACAATAAGGTCAGCATCTCCAATTGGACAAGTTCACGTCAGTCAAACATCAATAAACTCATGTATCCCCAAGCAATAGTTTTGAGTGTTTGCATTATATCTAGAAGTAAATCATATTTTGTCTAAAAAGATTCTATAATTCTTTTCCTTCCATATACACCACATCATCTCAAAGGTGATTCTAGTTCCACTAAGCACCCAAATGGGTAGGGATGCTGCTAGGACTGCAAGTTTGGCTCTATGAACCCAAATCCACCCTGAGTTTGGATAGGGTTTGGGGCCAAGTTTTGTTAAACCTTGGCAGGGTCGGGCCTGGCTTGAGTTGAAGCCTAGGGCTGAGCCGGCCCAACCCAACCCGATTTTATAAACATGATATATATTATATTAATTTATTTATACATAAAAATAAAACCCTATATCTTATTTTCACCCTCGACCGATCCCTAATCTTGAACTCCCTGTTTGTTTTCTCCTCTTCCTCCTGATACCTCCTCTCCGGCTCTCCCCTTCCTTCCTCCTTCTCAATAGCAAACATGATAGCTCTCAAGGAAGCTTGAATCGAACTTCAAACTCAAATCACATGTGTTAGGCGGAGAGAGCGAAGCTCTCACTGGTGGAGAAATGTTTGGCAATCAATCTCCCTTCTTGGTAATGAGGCTATATACTTGTTTTGAGTTATGGTTTTCAATGATTAATAAATGCAGGTGTAGCCATCGGTTGGGAACTTTGGGTCATGCTGATAACTACCAACTTGATTATGGTGGTAATGCTTGTGATTTGGAAATTCAATCCAATACTCGTAGCATGCTTCCATTTTCCTTTTGTCATCATTGGAGCTATCTTCATGACATCTGTACTTACAAAGGTTCCACAAGGAGGTTGGGTTCCATTTGCTATTTCGGCTTTCTTCTTAATAATTATGACATCTTGGACATATGGGAGGAGCAAGACGAGCATTTATGAAGTTGAGAGGAAGATGATTTAGATGGGGCTAAATCAAATGATATCAAACAGGGAGGTTTATCGAACGTTTGGATATGCATTTCTACACAGACCTTGTGAATTGTATCCCTCCAATCATAAGGCATTAGTAGAGTGGTTCAAGTTTACCTATTAGTTTGGCCCGTTGAAGAAGGTGAGACGAAATCTAACACAAATAATTTGTTCCTTTTTCGTTCAATTTTTATATAATTCTTTTTTTCTCCTTACATCGTTAGAGAGGATGTTCTGCATTTTATTTTTCGAAAATAGGGGCTTACGGCCTTCAACACTCTCTGCAAAGCAATCTGGAAGGAGAATGAAATCCACTCCAATTCATAAATAGATCAGGGCCAAACCCACACCGACGACTTAAGAGGAGATGGAGGGTGGCGAGTGGGAAAAAAAAGATAGGTATGTCGGGTTGAGTTCATCAATAAATCGATTTGGGTGGATTAGCTAATCCAATCCGAGCAGTGGTATGGAATCCAATAGCAGGCTCTGAAAGACCTGTAGCCGTGTCAGGTGCCTGGGTTGTGCTTTTTCAGGCCCTGACAGGTTGGGCAGGGTTCAGGGTTGATTACTAGAGGCCCAGGGTTGGGCTTGGGTTTAAAATGTCCGGCCCAACCCGGCCATGTTGCATTCCTAGATGCTGCAATGCTAATAGCTAACTACTGCCTAACATTGCCACTTGGTTTCAGTAAACTCCTTACCTCATCAACACAACAAGAAAATGCAAAGGAAAAAAAGAAGAAAAATAAAGAACCACTTGTTGATTGATGATTGTCGATTGGATGCTAAGTTATGAACAGCCAAATAAATATTTAAAGAAGAACTTGTAAAAGAAAAGAGCGAAAGAAATAAATATGGAGGCCAATTACATATTCTTCTGTCCCAGTGTAGTTTGGCTGATATCTTCTTTTAACATAGAGTACATTTTGTTGGGTTTTCAACTGAAATAGGATACAAATGATTACCGCTGTTTGTTTTGTGGTTCTATTTATTTTTATCTTAAAAGTATACTGTTGTCTAAAAAGTATACTGTTGTGTCTCACTTTTTTATTTTTATTTTTTTTACTATACATATGATGTAGGACTTTTCTCATTTACAATCCTTGAAAGGTCATGAGCACAGGGTAATGGATATAGTCTTTGTGGATTCGAATGAACCATTATGCATAAGTGCTGATAATGGAGGTGGTATTTTTGTCTGGAGCATTGGCATCTCTGTTGATCAAAAACCATTAAGGACATGGTATGAGCCTAAGGACTGGCGCTATAGTGGCATTCATTCCTTGGCCATTTTTGAAACTGAACAGCTTTACACTGGCAGTGGTGACAAGTCAATAAAAGCATGGTCATTGCAGGTAATTACCCTTTCTACTCATCATGCAATCAACCTTTCACAGAATAAAGTCACCAAATTCATTCACATTTTTTTGCATTCTATCTATTAATCACTGAATTGGGAGAAATGGATGTTTCTAAATCATTTAGGTGGACATTTCTTCATCGTGTTAATAGACTTTGAAGTAAGGGGGAGAGGCCCATGAGGCCTCTCGGGATTAGCGGCTGGCGCTAATCCTGATAGCACCATCAGCCTTTCTGTCTCTCTTTTATTTATTTTGGTATGTACTGTTTTGCCCTCCTAGGGTTGTGTGAGTCTCCTTAATATATATTGTGTTGATTAGGGATCTCAATACACATTATTGAGACTCCCACATCCCAAAGTTATACTACACATTATTGAGACTCCCACATCCCAAAGTTATACTACACATTATTGAGACTCCCACGTCCCAAAGTTATACTAGTCTCTTCTTCTCCTCTTCTTCTCTTCTATTCTTCTATCTTCTTCCTCTTCTCTAAATGTACTGCTGTATAGGAAAAAGATTAGGTTTATACAAGTGGTATTTTATTTGCACAAAAGGAGGAGCTAATTCGAATCCCTCAGGTAAAATAAGAACAGCCCCTACATTTAAGACCCCTTTTTTTTACCATTAACAAGAACTTGTTTTAGTTGCATATCATAAGGGATTCTAACAACTGCTTCAAATACAATATCAGGAAGTACCACTTGTGGAACCTCAATGTCCATGGGCTTATTAGCTAAATGGAAATTGGCACATACAATATGTCCAGTCGCTTCTCGGGGATTTTGATAACCCCGTGCAGCTATTGTTCTTGATCCTGCAGAGCCTACCCAAAGGTTCAGGACGGATTGTAGGAAGTGGGTGATACGTTTTTGTATTTCTATAAGAAGCTCTACGGCACCCACTATTCCCAGTAGTGAATCGTCGGCATATCCCGCGTAACAAATCCTTATCAGGTAATGGTAATTTAAAGGGGCCAGCTTATGGGCCACGCATCTCTCTGACCTGATAACGTCTATCGCCTCCCCACCCAGCTCTATCAGCAGGCCCCTTCTTTTGCAATACTTAATAAGGTCTTTCATGGCCCAACTCTTATTACAGCGTTCTCTACCATAGAATTCGGCTGCCGGGGTTGACCACAAAATACACCTAGTTGATTGGAATTGAGAAAATTCTGTTCCTATTGTCTCAAACATACAATTCACTGGGAGATAAAGAAATAGGTAAGCGTTGACTATTTTTCTAATTATTTAACGATCGGATACCTATCCTGAATCTGATTGTAATCTTGGGAGTTTGATACCCAATGATTTGGAAACTTGTGGTTGTCCATTTAACAATTCTTGGTTCCTGCTCATTCTTAATGTTTGCATATAAATTTTTTTCACTCAGAGTTTCATAGCCATAATCTCTCTCTTTTTCTTCAGGATTACTCCCTCACATGCACTATGACTGGTCATAAGTCAATTGTGTCTTCTTTAGAAGTATATGATGGAGTTCTTTACAGTGGCAGCTGGGATGGAACCATTCGTTTATGGTCTCTTAATGATCACAGTCCTCTGGCGGTATTGGGGGATGATATGCAAGGAAATGTGAATCCAGTTTTGTCACTTTCTGTAGGTCGTGATTTGCTTGTTGCTTCTTATGAGAATGGATGTGTGAAGGTTTGTGATACCAGTATAGCCTCTCTGCAACTCAAATTACTAAGCATCTCTTCATTATCTAATCACTAAAATATTTCTGTGCTGCCACACCGTTTGTCAGCCAACAGTGTGATGCCAATTCAAGGGATGGGCAATTGTCGACTCTTGCAGTATAGAAAATCCTTAAAAGGATGTAAATTTTTATCTCTTATGATGCTTACTTCTCTCAGATGTGGAGGGATGATGTGATCATGAGGTCTTCTCAAATTCACAGTGGTGCCATATTGTCCCTTGCGATGGATGGCAAATGGATTTTCATGGGAGGTTGGGATAAGATTATTGATGTACAGGTTAGTGTGTTGCTTTTCTTATAGTTGGAGTCTTGGAGATGCAGCTCTTCCTCCTTTTCTTTTATCCTGCCTTCATTCTTGCTATCCTATTTGGTTTTTTTGGGTAGAAGGAAAAAACTTCGTTAAAATCTGTGACTTGTCATGGTAATTCATATTTTAAGTTTGTTCTGTTTATGCAACAGTCTTGTACTTGACACCAAATGCATAGCTAGTTTGATTGGCCCAATAAGGAAAAAACTAACCAATCTGCCTTCCCTCTGGACAAGTGGATTACTTTGCCCTACTAATATATTCCCTTCTCTCACATCTGATATGTAAATGCCAATTCACCTTCATCTGGAGGCAGTTTTAAAAGCAGAGTCATCCTTTTCTAGATTTGCAAGTTGGATTAGCATTCTCTAGGATGATTGGGCTTACAGAGATATAAAGAAGTAGAAAAGAAAAAAAGAAAAAAACTGGCATCTAATCTTCAAAGTCCTTTAGTTTTGTTTTGCTAGACTTTGTTAAGTGATACCATTTCCTCACTTTTACATGCCCATTTCCCCTTCTGCTTTGCTGCTTCAAAATTTCCTATATCTTCTGAATTCTCAAACGTTGGCTTCAATTGCAGGAGTTATCAGGTGACGACCTTCAAATAGATATTAGATCTCTTGGGTCTATTACTTGTGATTCTGTGCCAACAGCTTTGTTGTTCTGGCAAGGGAAACTTTTTGTAGGGTTTGCAGGTGGTGTTATCAAGGTATGCAAGAACTTTAGTCCTTTTACAGTGATTTTCCTTTCTTTTGGAATGCTCTCTACAGCAATGTATTTGTCAGGCTGCAAAAATATACTTGATTTTAAATTAGATGACCTGTTATTTTTCATACTTACCAATGAACACTTTCAAAGCCTTTGGTTTATATGCAGGAAAATTTTTTCTGGTGTTTTTCTTTTTATTATATCTTCTTATAATTCCAGTCAGTTGATGTATGAAGTGTGGCACATGTTCTATGTTTCTTGAACTACAAAATTGGCATATTTTATGCGTTCTAAACAAAGGTTCTGGTTTCAACTTCTACCCATGGTGGATACTAGTGAAGATTGGCATCTGTTGTATCATGGACAATTCATTACAGGGGAAGCTGGGGGTTAGTTTTTTCCAATAATGAAACCAAATGTAAGATCAAATAACCTTGCATGATTATTGTAACTAATTACAAACTATCAAAACCAGAGGACCAGAACTACAGAAACTGAGAGGAGAGAAAAGAGTGTAGTATCAATTCTGTACCATGGGACAGAATCGAGATTGTTTACTGGTATCTCATAGAGACTCCTATTTATAGAGTTTGGAAAGTTACATCTCATGTAGATAGGACTGCCACATGTCAACATGATAGGTTAAGGAGATAAGAAGAGAGATCTAACTATCCTATAGAGATAAGGAACTCCACATGTAACACCATAGTGGGTCCTAATTACATCAATAGATTAGAATAGGAGTCAGAGATACATGACATATAAGAGACATCAATAAAGGTAATCAAGAGAACTAAACCAAGACTGCTTTGACTCTTTGACTAACTCAAAGCAGCCACCTGTTAGCACTAATCATGAGATGGATTAACACTATACCCTGCTGTCGATAATGGGGAATGGACCCTTGTGAATGGGTCCATTCCTTTATAGAGATAGCTTGTTAACAATTATATTTGAAAGTTAAAACTGTGCAGTTGTGTTGGTTTGATATGTTTATTAGAAGCTGGGCTAGAACTTGTTTCTCCCTCTATTGTTGAGTAGTGCACTCTGCATTTTGTTCCTTATTATCTTTGTGATGGAAATAATTACTTTTCATTAAGAGAGATTGGATACAATATTAGGCTCTTTTTTTTGTCAACTTGTTATAGCATATCCACCAATATCTTAGTTTGGAAGCTTTGATTTGATTTTTGCAGGTCTATATTATGAACTATGATTGAAGTCTACCTGTTGGCATGAATACACAGATTGAGAGAATATCATGAAAAGAAATGTGCAAACTAGTAGATAGTGTGTGTGGGTTTGAGCATACAAACATTATACTTGAAGGCATTGTACAGGAGACATTATATCGAAGGCATTGTACAGGGGAAAAAACAATGTCAATATACCATATGAATAAAAATATTGTAAACTAAAGTTTGTCGATATTACAATGCTCTCTAACGTGCTGATTTTTGCTGCAGTTCTCCCTTAATTTTTAGTGTTTTATTATCATTGTCATCCGGTAGAAAATATGTTAAATAATCTAAAATATTACAGGAAAGGGCTTGAATACCCCTGCCACCTAATTTTTTTCCACCAGAATCTGTCAACTGATCTAAAATATTACAGCAAAGGGCTTGAATACCCCTGCCACCTAATTTGTTTCCATCAGTCAATAGTGCTTCTGGTCTATTGATTAGTTTCCTAATAATGGGTTGATTCTCAGTTAAGATGAGCTGTTAATACATAAAATATATTATCATCATCAAGAAAATCTATGCATATTATGCAAGAAAAATAAATTACTAGAATTGATAAAGAAGCAAAAAAATAGAACTGTATTGAGACAATCCATGCGTTCTCTTTTTTGGAAGTTCTCTTTAAGAGGGGAATTCTCGGATCTAATCCATTTAGAAGCGAGCAGAAAATTGTAACTCACTTTTAGCACATACATTATTATTCCATGAAAAAATAGGGTAATTCCCGGAGAATATTGGTCACTGATGGTGGTGGTCTTCTCAACAGTAAATACCACTTTGTAATGCAGAAAAAATGGCAGAAATCAAGTTTTTCACCTTCTTGTTATGTTTGGTTTTGAATTTTTTTCGGAACAAGGTGTTGATGCTGAAAACTGTTTTATCTGACTTGGATGCCATGTCGGTAGAGCTCTTCATGGTATAACCGAGTTATAGATGTGCATGCGGAGTCTACCACGGTGTAAATGAATTGCGCCCTATTATTGCCGACTTGAACAAACAGGTCTTGACACAAGACAGAACATGAACAAAGGGTGGACTGGGTAGTCGGGTGGCCACTCCGATATTTAAGTCAGTTCTTAGATCATACAAAATGAAGTGCTATAAGGTAAACACTTCTTAGGAAAAGAGGTAGGGTTTGAATCTACAAGTGGATTGACAGCTAAAAGTTGAATTGCCTTTACCTTTGAACCTTGAGATATTTATAGGCTTCTGAACAACTGATCAGAGTGGCTTGAAGTGGTGGAGATGGTTGCAAGCGGTTGTAGAACAGCTACAATGGTAGCCTACCATTGGATGAAGATCCAACGGTGGGATAGAATGCAGTTATTGTAATCATGGTCTACTAGTTCTGGTGTGGGACCCTCAATTGAGGAGATGCTAGAGGAGTGATCTCCTAACCGCAAGGGACCACCTATCAAACACAGGCTTGACACGTGTTAGACACATGCTCACAACTCGAAAGTCTGCATTACTTACCAAGATGTCCTTGGTTTATGACCGCGTATCATCTCATCATAGGCGGACGAGATATCGTATTAATACAGGGGAGGAAGGTCTAAAAAAACAGTTAATTGGAAGCCCAATTAACAGGCCTGCAGCAGAATAGACCAAATGGATTGGATCAGACCATGAGACGGAAGGCATTCAAAAGAACTGGAATGGATAGAGCCCTGTTTCTCTTTTGAACCGTTGTGGCAGATATGGACCCTGCAGGACCGGAATGGCTCGGTCCCTCAAACCAGGAAAGAAAAGAGGTAAAAACTAATTGGCGGATTTGGGATTGAACCCGACGTGAATCGAACACGCAACCTTCTGATCTGGAGTCAGACGCGCTACCATTGCGCCACGGATCCGCTTGTTGATTACCATGTATAATATAAGAAAGGTCATCTAACTTCGTCGGCAATCCAAAGCTTTAAGCTCACCAGGTTCAGAATTTACCTGCTCTCAATTATTGGCTGCTGTAAGGTTTCGTTCCATTCCGGTGAATCAACAATTGGTTATGGCTTCGGAGCTGTTGGGGTTTCTCGCAGATTAGTGAGTATGAATTACACTTTGGAAATTGGCTACTCTGTTTTTTATAGTACTGTGTTTCTGATCTTCTCTTAATGGTTAGTAATTCTTTTTTCTTCAATTATTTTGGTCGTTGGATATTACCCATATTCTGTAACATGTAACAACAACTAACAAGGGCTACTTTTTTCTTTTAAAAAAGGCTAGGGTTTTTGTTTTGTGATCTTCCATTTTTTCATTTGATAAATGTGAAAAATGTAGTAGCTACTATGAAAGGCAGACCTCGTATAATGAATCAAAACGAGTAGATTTTTGGATGATCCTGAAACCCAGTAGTCTTAAATGACAAGGGAACAAAATCAACTTTTCAGTTTTCCCCATAGGGACAGCAATTGCTTTGATATCACAGTGGGTAATTATTAATCAGGTAGAGACTTCCACTCTGAACCTGAGAAAAGTTGGTGGGTTCTTTAGTAATCTTATTGAAACTGACCAGGCATGAATTTTCTCAATGGTTCTCAGACATGAGAACCAGGGGTATTTCTGTTTGCTACAGAAATGTGCTTTTCGTTGCCAATTGTAGGTTGAGTTTGAGTCACTGTGTGCTGTGGATTTGTCCTGATCTTATGAATTCCCATTGAACTCATGATGTCTTTAGAGATCTACAAGGACTTTCGAATAGACTGGACCATAATTTGAGTGTTTCCTTGCTCTTGTTTTCAACTAACTTCTTAGGTCGTTTAGTTTTCTGTACTTTGTGGAAGACACTGTAATTATCAGACTAGGGATTTGCTTAGTTGAGGTGCGTCTAGAGTGATGTGTGATTGGTGTATTCGTTTAAAACTTAAAGGAAAATTTTATAGGACAGTTATTTGACCGGTTATGATGTATGGTGCAGAATGTTGGGTAGTTAAGAAGCATTATGTATATAAACTGAATGTAGCTGAGATGAGGATTTTGAGATGGATATGTAGTAAAACTAAGAAGGATAAGGTAAGGAATGATCAAGAGTTGATTTGGGAGTAGCGCCGATATATGATAAACTACGAGAAAGCCGTTTGAGATGGTATGACCATGTTCAAAGGAGGCCATTAGATGCTCCTGTACAGAGGAGTGATTTGATTCAGATTGAATGATCTAAAAGAACTAGATGTAGACCTAGATGACCCTAGGGGACGTGGTGAAGAAAGACATGCATAGCTTAAGCTTTGTTTCAAGTATGACATTGAACAAAGTTGATTGGAGGACTAGAATTCATGTAGCCGGCCCTATTTAGTTAGGATAAGGCTTTGTTGTTGTTATTGTGGATTTGCTTAGTTGAGGTGAATTTTGTGTAAGCTAGATGTATTTTTTTTCCTTTTTGGGCTATCAAGTTTCTTACCTAAATATTTTGACCATAACATGTTTTGAAGAAATAACTCTCAGTTCTGAATGACTTACAAGAAGAACCTTTTGAGCAGGCATATCTCCTTTGTTTCTCAAATTTTGATGAGTATAAAGATCTTGAGGTAGCATCTAAAAATTTCTACAATGCATATATTATGAAGAAATATAGATTTTACTTTTGAATTGAACCTCTAATACTCAACCACTAACCCAACAATAGATATTTGTGTTTGGAGTAGGATGCCTTGTATTCTGTGGCATGAGTTTGTGAGCTAACTCCGAAGGACTCGAGGCCTTAAGGCCCTGAGGAGTTGGCCCACCTTGTGTGATATCTTCTTTACTATGACTTCGATGAATTGGCGGGCCCATATGGGGGTTCAGGGAGTGGGAGCTCTTGAGGAATTTTTTTGGGGCTATATGGGTATCTCGAGTAAGTATACATGTATAGGGTTTGCTATAAATATATAGCGATGGCTTTCTCTGTAAAAAAGACGAGAGGCGTGAGGACAAACGTTGTAACCTTATTCTTTATTGATAGTGAAGAAGATCTCATCTCACCGTGGACGTAGGCAAGAAATCCCTGTTGAACCACATAAATCTTTGCATTGGGTGATTGTTTCTTTTTATTTTGTTTTACTTTTCTTTATCATGTTTAGAGTTCGATTTCTACAATTTGTCTTTGTTATCTCTATTATGTACCACAATTCCCTCCCATGCTACGGAGTGTGTTTGTAAATTTCTATTCTTTCTCAACTATAATTAGATGGTCAAACTGTCATGGGATTAAATATCAATTTTGAAGATTATAGCATTGAGGCTTAAATTTGCCAAGAATTTAACAAGGCATCTTTAGTAACAATTTGTGGGTAGGATGGAAGTTATGGAAATTGTTTATTTTTGTATCTGTAAAGGCTGATTCAGGACAGGAATGAAGTAGAAATGGTGGCGTCTAACCCATGTGGCCTCCCCACCTCCCTCTTCAAATTTGACTGTCAGCATCTTGTTATGAGGGAATGAGAAGTCTCTAATCTTGGGGTCTTTACACAGTCCAAAACAAATATCCATAGATTCTTCAGAATCATGAGATACCTTGCATTATTCAGTCCTTCAGGTCAGGGTAGTGATAGAATTTCGGAACATTCTCTACAAGGAGAAGAGGCTTAGTCACATATATTGTGAATCTTTTCCTCTTTATGATACAATTTATCTTTCTATGACATTCATCATCTCAGCTTACATATATAAGCAGTTAAGAAAATAAAAATCCCTAATCAGCCTTAAACACAAGTTAGTAGGGTTTTTTTTTTAATTTTTTTATAAATGAAATGTGTAAGAAAAAAAAACATTTTTCTTATAATACCGAATGAACTTGTTGAAGGGTTTCATGTACTGACTAGAAGCCAAGAGTCTCATTGGAATTCCTCACAATAATGATACTAGGTGAAGCAATCAGGAAGTGACAAACAACAACAACAAAGCCTTATCCCAACTAAATGGGATCGGCTACATGATTCTTGTCCATCAATCAGCTCTGTTCGATGTCATACTTGAAGCAATGCCTAAGCTATTCATGTCTTTCTTCACCACCTCTCCTAGAGTTATCTTTGGTTTGCCCCTAGCTCTTTTAGATCCTTCAATCTGAATCAAATCACTCATTCGAATGGGAGCATCTAATGGCCTCCGTCGAACATGGCAATACCATCTCAAACGACTTTCTTGTAGTTTATCTTGTATCGGCACTACTCCCAAACCAGCTCTAATACAATCATTCCTTACCTTATTCTTCGTAGTTTTGCCACACATCCATCTTTATCTCAGTTACACTAAGTTTATCTATATGATGCTTATTAACTGCCCAAGATTCAGCACCATACATCATAGCTGGTCGAATGACTATCTTATAGAATTTTCCTTTAAGTTTTGAAGGAATACACCGATCACACAACACTCTAGATGCACTTCTCTACTTCATCCATCTTATTTTAATCCGTTGTGAAACATATCATTATTTATATCATCTTCTTTGTTTATGATTAACCTAGATACCTAAAATGATCACTTTGTTGTATCTCCCTCTCATGAATGTTTACCACCTCATTATCCGTCCTTGTGTGACTAAAGTTAGGTTCTACTTATCTTAAAACCTTTTGATTCCAATGTTGATCTCCATAGCTCCAACTTGACATTAATCCCTGTTTTTGTCTCATTCACCAAAATAATATCATCAGCGAAAAGCATACAACAAGGAACTTCATCTTGAATGTCTTTGGTTAGATCATCCATAATGAGGGCAAACAGATAAGGGCTTAAAATTGATCTTTGATGTAACCCCATTGTAATTCACGACCTTGACCCCCTACAGTTTTCACCCTAGTCATCACATTATAATACATATATGTCCACATATTTGCTTGAAACGCTTCTCTTCTCTAGTACTAGCCAGATTAACTCCCTAGGAACTCTATCATAAGTTTTTTTTTTTTAAATTGATAAAAATCATATGGAGGTTATTCTTGCCTTCTCTACATCTTTCCATGAGTCTCCTAAGCACATAAATCACCTCTGTCGTGGATTTACTAGGCATAAAACCAAACTGGTTCTCGGTAATGGTAGTTTCTTTTATTAAGCGGGTTTCAATAACTCTCTCCCACAATCTTATAGTATGACTCATTAGTTTTATGCTTCTGACACATTTGAGCAATTCATAAATATTTGAAACTTAAACTAGCCAATGTTACTAGGGGAATAGTTCCCAACATACAAGGGGAGTGGTGGAATGTTAGGTTGAACAATTGAAATAGAAGAATTTTTTGTGGAGATTTAAGTCCAACTTTAAATCAAAGTACAAGTATGGTGAGTAGCATATGCATGTGACAGCAGCTTAAATGTAATTTTTTAATATTCTTTTCTTATTTTAAGAATTTAATCTCTTTTTATTTTATTTAAATTAGTGATAAAAAAACAAGTCACTTGTGAAAATTCAATCAATTTGACCCTTATAAAGTTCATTATTACTATATAGATAGCTTTTATTCTTCAACATCTATGTGGGTATTTTTGGAAACGGTTATGCAAACATAACCTCAAGTTGACACCAAATCTGTCAATTATGAGCTTATTTATTTACTTTTTATTTTAAAGGAGAATGGTGAAGATTGAATCTGTGTATCATGGGATACATAGTTTTAGTTTTATGTATTGGTGCTATTTACTATATTGATGTTTAGTAGACCTCAGTTTCTCTTATCGATAGGAGTATTGACTAAATAGTTTTATCTTCTTTCTTATTTTATTGTAATCTTCACTTATCTCACCTTTACACCTCATATTTCTCTTATCTATAACTAGAGTTCTACTTAAATTAGTTCTTTATGGGTAGTGTGTGTGTTATCCATTCTCCCTTTCATTTTAATCTCTTTTCTTGCTATAAATAAAACTGTGGGTGAATGATAGAGCTACCATAGACTACTTTAGTCAACCTCTCTCCATTGCTTCTGTCTCCATCATCTTTCTTTCTTCCTTATTTTGTTGTAGAGAAAACTGTACTTAATTTGTCTCTCTGCTAGAGCTCTTCTAAAGGATTTCTGAACTCTCACCTGGGAATCTGATTTTGATGGATGAAACAACTATTGAAACTCATGGGCAGAGATTTGGCTATTATTTGTATGGTGTTAGATTCGGTTGAGAACCTTTGTCATTACATGGCAACAACCTAGGTAATATCTTGGGTAGAAATATCCGTCATCAATGATTCCACTGCCCCATTAACTACTTTTGGAAAGTGAATAGATAAGAAGAAAGATTCATATACAAGATCATCCATGGATAGGAGTTTGCCAAGTGGCAAAATAAAGCCATGAAAATCTCAGGACTACAGACAGTGTGCATATATTAAGGGAATGCATTTGACATAACAAAGGAGAGGTAAATGATTGAATTTGAGTCTGAAACTTTACACGTGGATAATATAGACAATTTCCGACCTATCCAATCACCGGAAAAAAAATCTTTTTTATGTGGCAAAGCTAGCGGTATCCATCCATAAACCTGTTTGGACGAACTTGACCAGAGTGACTTTCTGCCCTTCTCAGCTTATTGTTTTGTTGTTTCCATGGAAACTGAAGGATGCTAAACTAAGACTCCCGGACTGACCTTTTGAAGGAGTCGCCGAGGCTGGTAAACAACATTTAGTTCTTCAATCTTAGCTTAAAGGGGTTTAGGTCCATCGATGATTCTTCACTAAAAGGGTTGGTGAACCGATAATTAAGGAAGTTACACATTTGAACACTTCCTAAATTAAAATTTGAAACTTAACTTCCAAGTGGTTTTAAGAGAAGACTTAATGGATAGTATATTCTAACTTTTTGTATCATATTTCATTACAGTTTGATTTGGTTTTGGTGTGGGCTGATTCAATTTTGGTCCTATACGGTTCAGCTCAATTATTTTCTAATAAAGAAATCGATTCTGGTCCAGTTTTGGCCCATTTTGGTTTTAGGTTGGTTTATGGGGTTTTTATTGGTCCACTCTTAGTGTGGTCAAAGTTTGGTTTGGTTTACCATATGATATGTAGTAACAAGTTGACATAATGGTTTCTATCAGGCCACTATCGAATTGGTTCAGTTCTAGTGTTGTTTTTGTACATGCGTATTTAGTAAACTGTTGGCTTAATGCACTTTTATCGGTCTATAATTGAGTTGGTTTGGTTTTGGATCTATTGATTCAATTTGGTTTGTGCTTATTAATTTGGTCCGGTTCAATTTAATTTTTCATTGGGTTATAAAAACACAAGCCAATAACTGTCCGATAAGGTTTGGTTTGACTGAATTGAACTGGTTTGATTCTGATTTTCAGTTTACACTCAATTTTGACACCCCTAAAAAAAAAATTCAAGTCACTTTCTGAAATTTAGAGTGGTTGACCCTATTAATTTAATTTTATTAAGAAATATAAGGTTAGTCTTCATACGCTAGCTTCTTTGGGTGCCAACAATGTACAACCTCAAGGTGACACAAATTCTGTCAATCGGTAGCCGAATTAGTTGAACAAGAAATGATTAATTAAAAAAATAATCGATAACCCTGTTTTTTAAAAGTGTGTTCAATGATTGGGTGTCAATCGATCGATCTCGGTTGGTTTTGGTTGGTTTACACTAATTTAAGATTTTACACCGTAACCGATGTGTTTAGCTAATCCGTTATATAGGCTAGACGTGGACACATTTATATTTTTCCCGATTGGTTACTAGTTTATAATTGGCTTGTTGCTAATCAGGCTAATGGATATAATGATTAATTGGGATAATTGATCTCAGACTAATTGACCATATTATATTTGATTTTTGGCTGTCAAATGTAAGAGATAAGCAATGGGTTGCACTTCTACGTTATAAAAAAAAAGGAACCTTAAAGTTCAATAAGATATGAATATCATAGACAGAGAAGTTAAGATTGAAAATTTTGAAATTGAAGGAAAGAAGATGCCCAATTTTGGCCTGTTTAATAATCCGTCTGGGCCGGCAATTTTCATTAGTTGGTTCAAGTCATGTTACTTAGTGCAGTCCTTAAATTGACACCCCTAGTGTGTCCCACCCCATGCAGGCTGTAAATTGAGGTATTGAACATGGTATCGGCCATGACCAAAATCAATCTGATTTGAATCAATGCATGAATCCAATGATACATTGACACGTGATCGATCCATAATAAACTAATATTAAAACAGTCAAGGTATTGGGTATCATATTAGGATTGAGTACTCCCAAAACTGATACAAAACTTAGGTATCAGATTAGGATTGACCACTCCCAATACCGATACGAAATAACTGATCCGTTATCTTTACCTTGAACCACGGTTCTATTTGTGGGTGAGATTGATCTTCCTCTGTATTCAATGAAATGGGGACATGTGGCATACGTTACTTATAGCAACAACATCAAATAATTCCTCCTATCTATAAGATTATTCCATAGGAATTCAAATGTGTTCCCTTTTCTTTTCTACAACGGAAATAAAACTTGAATTAAAGCGTATTTACTTGACCTATGATGTGTAGCAATGTAGCATCAAAACAGAAACAAGGCCGGCTAAAGAATGGAGATACATGACCACTATATTGACCACACTAATGAAATAAGCCAGATTTACCATTCACATCCGTCATGCGAAAACCTAAATTCATGTGTCAAGTTTGAGTCTAATTAGATTTATCGATTGTCAAAATAAAGCACAAAAAATGGATGACTAGAAGAGGCTGATATCAACACTTAAAAGCACAGAATCGTAGTCGGGATCAGCAGATCCTGAGCTGGAATGAGATCGATCTAGAATCAATCCTCTCTGCCTTCTCTTCAGTCTGAAACTCATCTGAGATGCCTTGCAATCCGATCGACTTGCTTTGTTGTACGGGATTGGTTCCAATCAATCCCGATCTGGATCAGCTCATCTAGCCGATCCAATCCGATCCCTTAAAACTCTGGCTGACATAGAATAACCTGGTAATACCCATAAGTGGGTTCAACAATATGTGGTATAACAACAGCTCCTAAACTAAACTATGTAGAATCAAAGGATGTGAGAGAGTAGGTCCCTGACAATGCTATGTCGATTGGCCACAAAATTGAAGATTCAGTTGAAGGGGTTCAAGATGAAATGCTGAAAATATTGAGGTTCCACCTAGTTGCAAGTCAAAGCAAGAAAAGGAAAGGAAAATGAGTTTTAAAAAGAAAAACCAAATTTTTGTAATCATTATTAACATCAATAATCTACTTAATTTTTCTTTACCATGTTTAATAATTATATTTTTTAGATATAATTTTATCTTATTTTCCATCAAAGGGATTTTGGAATCAAAATAAAAGTAAAGTTTAAGGTAAAAATTTTCCAGTCCAGCAGTGTCTTTCTGTGCTCTTTCATTTGGGTTGTGAAATAATCCCGTACCTTGCTTTTGGATACTTGTGCCCACCCTCTCATTGGACTTTATGCTAGCATAAAACCTACAAGCTAGACAAGAAATTTCAATCCAAAATTTTATACTAAGTTTGAAATAATTTAAAGTTAGTGACACAGTAATATTAAGTAATGATTATAAAATTTTATTTCTAAGGATTGAAATCTTTAACTTCCCTTTCTTTTTTCTGTTCCAACCAAAAAGAGGCTTAGAGAAGTTGAGCACAAAGATGACTTGGAGAAGGTATTGGTCAGAGAACAAAGCTATACTCCTAGAATAGAAAGAGAGCAAAGGTAACTGTAATGGAGTATTTGTAATGATACTAGGGTGTCTGATAGGAAATAGAGGTGGCATGAGTTCTACAAGACAGTTAAGAATCAGTTTAACGAGCCTAAAAGAGTATGGGATCAGATGTTAATTAGATGGCCTTTTGGGGAGAAGAATTACAGAACCTAGAGGTGCTTCTAGTAATATTATTGTAGATTGGATCAAACAGTTTCCAAGTTGCAGTAAAAGTTGGAAAGGAGATGTATGATTTAATCAGATTGTATACACCCATAGTTCATCACATCATATTCAAGTCAATGAAATGCAGGAGCTGATTTTAATTAAGGATGTAAACAGATAGATGAAAATCCAAAATTTGATTCGCATCCGTATCCCTATCAATTCAGGAAAATTTGAATCCGAATTCGGAAAATCCAAAAGAAAATCTATTCAATCCGATTAGATATTCAATTAATATTGAAGATTTGTTAGGTTCTAGAGGATAAAGAAAAGAAAATCATGCAACTAAGACAACTTAAAGATATGGATTGAGAAGGAATCATATCCAATATGAGAGTTCTTGTTCTAAAGGATAAGGAAAAAAAAAAAAACCATGCAACCAGTTAACTAAGAGAGATGGATTGAGAATGAATCATCCATATCCAATATGAGAGTTCTCGTTGTTGAGGATAAGGAAAAGAAAACCATGCAACCAATTAACTTAGAGACATGGAATGAGAATGGAACATATCCAATATGAGGGAAAGGTCTAGGGTACAGAAGTCAAAAGTGTAAAAAGATGGTCAAAACTCGGAAATGCATCCGTATCCGTTTAGGGTATCCGACTCCAAGCTAGAGGTATCCGAATCCGATCACATTTGGATCTGTATCTGTATGTACCCCATATGTTTACATCTATAATTCTACTAACAAGACATTTGGCAGCTTCGTCTGTCAGCTTATATTATTTGATTGGGAGAGCTAGAACCCTAATGCATACCTGCAAGAATGGGAGAGAAAGTGATAACATTTCGTTTTATTTCCAGTTTATGCATCATATGAAAAAGAACCAAGATGCATAAGATCTCCTGAGACATCCTATCCAAATCTTCCTTCACAGGAAGCACTTTTTCAATAGCTACCTGCCCAAAAATCTTTATAACCTAGTTATCAACCACTCTATGTCTTAACTGTTAGATAATTATAAGTTTAGGGTTTCCAAGAAACTCATTCTCCATCCATACAGTAGCCTTAGAACACAATAGAGAAATCATAAACTATGAATCATAAAGACATACCTGTCTGTGAAGAAATTAATTCCATACGCTCCACGTCGCTCCAAGCTTTGATCGAAATCCCTCGGCTACAGTTTTCCACAGCCTCCAGAGGATATCCTGACGTCTCTTGCTAATGGGTGCAGAGAACTAAATTGACCGTGGCTGTGGGGACTCTAACCCTGTATTTATAGAATACAGATGTATCCCTAAAACCCTTCCCACAATAGAATTAGGGTTACCAAACCTATCTCAGGCCGTGTGACGAACCAAACCAGACCGGTTATACCGTGTCAATCAGATTCCCACTGAATTAACTAGTTTAGGTAATTAATTAAACCCACATAAATCTAACAATCTCCCACTTGGGCTATATTAATTACAAAACTATCATTAACCAGTGTGGCCACAGAATCCAACACATTAAATCGCCACTAACTTTGAAACATCCATTAAGCTTTCGAATGTGAGCAACATCGAATAATACACCTTAACGTATGGTGTATAAACTTCTGTCAGCCACAACAGAGGTCTACTCAATACATGAATCGCCTGAGATAATGCATGAAACTAACCTCCCATGCGAGTCCAAACTTGATTAAAAAACCTTAATCAAAGTGCCCCAAAACCTTTATGGGCAACTTAACATGGTATTTAAATATTCCAGAATTACAATACCATACTTTGGTTAGACACCACCTTAAATCTTTGGCTAAATACTGCCTTGAAACTTTGGCTAAATACTGCCTTGAAACTTTGGCTAAATACTGCCTCATATCTGTGACATGTCAAACACATAACTATGTATGCAAAATAGCAATAACGCAAATGCTAATGTAAACAAAATCATAGTTACAAAAATTATACCCATCAAACCATGAGCAATACAATCAAGTATAGTAAGCAATGTGAAAACACAAGTATAAACATAAAGAGTCTCCCACTGATTAAGCATATCTAGAGACTGCCACTGATTCCCAGATCTTTGACCACTTAAGCCTCTGAAAAAATTATTTATTTTCAACCATTCTTATATTGGACATACCGTCTCTTAAAGACTCCCACTGACAAAATCTTCGTCTGAGAATCTACAATGATATAAAATCTTTCTTACTTGAAGTGATTCAATCTCCATTATACTTTGAAATACTAGATTTCATATTATTCTTTGAGAAGAACACAGCTGAACCGCTGTTAGAATACATCTCAATAGATTTAGAAGTGGAGTCTACAATCTCCAAATTAAAGAATAAATTTTCACACAAGATATCTTGCTTGTTATTTTTTTACTTAGAGTTACAAAACCCTATCACCATGACAATGAACCTTGAAGTTGATTTCTTGTCATCAATACAATCATTATAAATTACATCAAAATAGCCTAGAGTGTCACTACTTTTATAAATGAACTTATGATCTTTGGTCCTCTGCATGTACCGCATGACCTTCCTTTTCCCCATTGTCCAGTAAACTATACCAGCATCCAACTGAAAACATCCTATGACACTCAATGAAAAGGCTATATGAAAATATTACAACCTTAAACATATATCAAGCTCTTTACTGCATTATAGATGCTAATACTCAATATCATTCTTTGTTTACAATTCTGTCAATTTATCTCCTTTACTGATCTTAGCATCCGCAACTTACTAGTTATACATGCATACTGAACCATTCGAAAACACGAACAATATTTATACTTTGAGATAAATCCAAAATTTTATTTATCCTGTCACGAGCAAACTCAATTCCAGATACAAAGGTACTTGCTCATACAGTTCTACATGTCGAAGTTATCAGATAGAAGAATATTGATTTCAATTAGTAAACCATGTCACTACAGGCCAAAGAAAACCATCAACACACATGACAAGGAAATGAATCCACTCCCACTGACCTATAGATATATATACAATGGTCAATGACAATCTCCACAAAATTAAAAGAAGATACAACCCTGTCAAACTTCAAATACCATTATTCGGATACCCGTTTAATCCATAAATTGACTTTATAAGTCTATAAAATATATCTTCTTTATTCTTACCACAAAACCTTGTGATTAAAATATATAAACATTTTCTTCAAGATTTTCTTTGATCAAAACGATCTTTACATCTACCTGATGTAACTCCAAAATAAAATGAACAACTAAGACCTTAAAATTAAAGTTCAATATTTTCTCTTCCCTTTGTGTGATTCCACTATGCTTTCTCTTCCTTTGTGTGATTCCACTTTGCTTTCTCTTCCCACTGGAATCACACATTTTCTTTGTATATCTATTTTTAGCCTATGAGTACACCGCTCATTGACAAAAGCATAAATTCCAAGTCTCGTTATTGTTCATAGACAACAACACATCCCTTATGATCATTAAACATTCAAGAACAATTTCATTACTAATAACTTGCTCAAAATCATTAGGATCTTCATTTTTATCCATCACCAAAAACATCTATTTTGAAGTACAACATGTGATTGGATGAAATCGCAGATTTACATAGTCCGGTATCTCTTCATTGCCTCATCTGGCTTTACTACTATGGCTGAAGCATTTCTGGTATCTCAACTGTTTGCTTCACACCCATTTCCATGTGGTCTCATCAAAACTTTAAGTTTCTTGAGTCTATTTTGACATCTCATAATATAACAACTCAATGTCCTATAATAATCACTCTCCTACGAGTGCTATGAAATCATGTCAGTTTTACAGTCTCATAACAAGAAGATAACTTAAACTGAAACTGAAAACTGAAAACTGATTAACTAGCATTCTATTAATAATATAGGCTGCAATATCAATTCTTTCCTTACAGGATCAAAAACATTCTTAGGTTTTTGTAAACACTTGCTTAAATTTATCAGGGAAATAGACCAGTATCACATGATCTCCCAAAACTCTCTCATTCAGATCCAATAGTTTCAATTCCTTTAATAAAAGTTTTCTACCTTAATTTTTCATTATTTGAAAAACAACCATAGATTAAACTGTGACAAGAAGTCCTAGATGAAATCTCGATGTCCACCAATTCCAATAAATCCTTGTTGTGAATAACCTTCATTTACTTTAATCTTATCATCTCCTCTTTTAATTAATTCTCACATATATACATGTAATAAACCTTGGAAGGAGAATTTTCAAATATTATTCTTTCTAATCTTTCTTTGGACACCAGTCATAAACCCTTATGACCAGGGTGGAAGATTACAATATACAGTTTAACTTCTAAAGATAGAATAAATTAAAAATTAATGCTTAAGTATCCAACATACTGCACCTTCTTGCTCAGAAGTTTCATAATCTTTATTCCTTTTTCACTTAAGCTATCCAGCTATATAAATCTTTCTTTACATGTCCCTTCTGAGTCACTCTACAAGAATTTTATTCTACTTAGATCCATTTATCTTGTAGTTTCTTAATGTCTAATTCTTTGTCATAAGGTTTCTGACTATTTCATGAAAAATATTTTCTTTCTATGGGTTTTTCTACCCCTTTTACAACTTGCCTTTGTCTGGGTATATATTATGCACTATGACATTGGCATTCATATTTTTCTCTTTTCTTTGAACTTTTATCCTTAGTTCTTTCACTTGAGGGTTCACTATATTTTTGAGCACTATAAGTCACCAGGATCAGACTATACAGTTCTTGCGAGGAAGTGAAAAGTCTAAAATGTCACTTACATAGGTCTTAATGAACCTACAAATATTCACTTATCCTTGAGCTTATCATTAATACTTAACAACTCTACCTTGTATTTCCTCACATTTCGAATATCATCTCTTATCATCAAAAACTGATACTGATGGACTTGAGTAATAAAACATCTCATTGCCCCTTCTTGAAAAATCAAATCTTTATTTGGATTTCTCAAGAAATATCCTTTTTCAATGTTTCTCATCTGAACATTGCTTTACTTGATCTTAAGGACTGAACACCCTAAGGATCAGAATATAATTTTTTTTTGTTGAGTACATCTAGGTTAAACAATCCTAGAGTAGTTTTCAGTTTCCATGTCAATTCATAAAATTGGCAGCCAAAGACAGGTATCTTAAGGTATTTAATCATTACATGTCCACAACAATGTAAATAACTGTAAGTCTACGATTAATACCAAATAAAATTAGCTAGCAATAATATATATACATAACATGTGCAAGCTAATTAATATCTTTGAAAAGTCAACCGAACTACACACACATCCTTTGGGACAATATGTGCACTGGTCCTTTCAATATCTGTGCAATAATCGTGAATAGATAATGACTTTCGAAAATCTCACCACCTTTGGGTGGATGAAGACCCCTAAAGCCACAATCCTTCAACCATGTGTATGAGTTCTTTATTTTCTTTGACAACACCACCTTTGGGTGGACAGTGTCATTCTTTGCTGCATCCATAAAAGTGAGAGTTTATGTTAGTGTCACTTTTGTGTGAACACTATATTTCCTTACAGTAGTTTGTAAATGCATAAATGCTAGATTTGAGCATATTATGATAGAACTAAGGTTGCCACTTTGGTGGTCACACCATAATCCTCACACAATAGCTATAAATCATAATTTGAATAAACTTGGACAATGTCACCTTTGGGTGAACATTATCAAAACTGAAGCATTTACAAATACATATTCTAGAATTTGAATACATCATAATAAAACAAGGTTGCCACTTTGGTGGTCACACCAAGTTCCACCATGATATGAACAAATCCTAAACTGCAGCTTACGTGGGATATTTATTTAACCATGAATGCTTTAAAATACGATTTCAAAAGTCTAAACATTCATATGAACATGCACATTAGCTCAATCAATCAATTTTGTACAGTAACTTTGAGAAAAATCAGCAAAACATTGCAAATCGAGTTCCCATAGGGCATTTTTCTTTAATAACATATTTTTCAATGCATCAAAATGTACCAAAATATATATCAGAATGAAGAGCATTAAAAATGGAGTCCAACGAAACAAACCGGAGGTCAATCCGACATTCCTAGCTCCCAGAATCACTGTTTAATGTTCTTTTTATCAAAACCAGAAGCCAAACAGACCCTTATAGGAAAATTCTGTCTGGGTTGGTTTGGCTCGGTTCGGTTCGGTCTGACCAAAATCGGTTTGGTTCTCTCAAAAACCCAACTGAATATACCCTTTTTATTCTCCACATTTTTTTTTTTACTATTACTTTGGTCCAGGCCTAACCACACGGCCTGGGGCAGACCGAACCACGGTCTGGCTCAAGGGTCAACCGCCGGGTATCCGGGCAACTAAATGGGTAAACGGAAAACGGGTTGCCGGACGTGTATCGGGCTAAAAACCGGGTCGGGTCTACCCGCTGCTTGTTTTGGGTCGGGATGTGGTCCTGGGCTTGGGCCTTGCCTGACCAGGCTTGGCCCGACCAGGCTGGCTCGGCCTAGCCCCCCCCGAGTGCCTTCGGCTGGGCTTGGCGCGGCCTGGCCGGCTGGGCTACATTTATTTATTTTTTTTTTTTTGGGAGTTGACTCGGTCAAACCCGTTAGGGTTTCCGAGTTGACCCGGCGATGACCGGGTCAACGCCGCCAGAAACATTTTTTTTTTTGTTTTTGTTTTTTTTGTTATTTGGGTCGGCTCGGGCCGAGTCACAGTCAACCCGTTAGGGTTTCCGAGTTGACCCGGTGATGACCGGGTCAACGCCGCCAGATTTTTTTTTTTTTTTTAAATTTATTTTTTTTTTTTTTTTTTTGTTTTTCTTCCCACCCGCGAGTGGATCTCACTCGCGGATTCCGCCGGCGATTGCCGGCGCGTCCGGCGGCCGATGCCGGCGATTTTTATATCGCCGGCTCCGTCTCTTCGAGGCCTTTCCAACGGTATGTAGCTTGATTTATTTTGTCGGTCGAAAAAATTTTCGTCTATGGAAAACTCCGACAGATCTGATCGAGATTCGATTCAAAACTTGAGAAAAATTTCTCTTTTAATTTGATCATTCATTATCAGTCTTTATAATCGATCTCCATCGATTCTAGGTCTGTATGATTGGCTCTGATACCAACTATTAGATAATTATAAGTTTAGGGTTTCCAAGAAACTCATTCTCTATCCATACAATAGCCTTAGAACACAATAGAGAAATCATAAACTATGAATCATAAAGACATACGCTTCGTGAAGAGATTAATTCCATACGCTCCACGCCGCTCCAAGCTTTGATCGAAATCCCTCGGCCACGGTCTTCCAGGCCTCCAGAGGATATCCCGACGTCTCTTGCTAATGGGTGCGAGAGAACTAAATTGACCGTGGCTGTGGGGACTCTAAACCCTGTATTTATAGAATACAGATGTAACCCTAAAACCCTTCCCACAATAGAATTAGGGTTACCAAACCTATCTCAGGCAGTGTGACGAACCAAACCAGACCGGTTATACCGTGTCAATCAGATTCCCACTGAATTAACTAGTTTAGGTAATTAATTAAGCCCACATAACGTGC
>CM053271.1:95789668-95875990 GCA_028583415.1 Protea cynaroides
CGGTCTATAACCAAATAAGTTGAAGATTCAGTATGTGTCCGGTTAGTTCCATCAGTTGCATCTGCCTCAAACTTTGCAGTTGCTGACTGATCAAAGGCGTCAGTAATTGAATTATAAGTTGACAACATTAGGCCGGATCCCTTCTCTCGTCATTATCAAGCAGGGACATGGCAGGCCACTCCAGTCCATTCTTGCCTAAGGCATCAATTAGTGCACCGTACAAAACAACATTTGCCTTCAAGCCAGCCTGAAAATTTTCATTGCCTCTTCGTACAGACCACCTTTAGAGTATCCATCAATCAACAGAGTAGGTCAAGACATTAGGAGAAATGCATTCCGCTTTCTTGTCTTTAAACAATTTTGAAGTTCATTACTTACTCATATCCCCCCAGAAGCGCATTGTAAGTGACATCTTTTTTTAATCCTGGATGTTTCCATCTCCTTGCAGACAGCCAGAGCTTCTTCAAACCTACCAAGGTTTGCGTAAATGGAAAACAATGTGTTATATGAAACTCAATCCAAACCAATGCCAATGAGCTTCATCTCATTAAATAGATTCAGTGCTTCATCTAACCTTCCGGCTTTGGCATAACCATCAATCACATTGCTGTAAGTCATGACATTAGGCAACCCATTCTTCTCCGGCATCTCGGACATTACCTTGTAAGCCAGATCCGTTTGCCCACCTTACAAACTGCATCCTAAAGGGTATCATATGTGAAACTATCCCAATTGATTCCCTTGAAACTATCCCAATTGATTCCCTTGTAAGCCATCTTATTGAACATGTTTATAGCCTCCTACGGATTGGGATCCTCTGTAGTGAGGCCACCCTGCACTGATGATCCCATCCCCTCAAAGTGGATTTGTATGTATCCCAATGCACTTTGAGTGGATCGGGACACGTGCTAATCCACTTTGAGTGGATGAGATCCTCACTACATGGTGGCCTCTACTACGAAGGATCTTTTTCCCCTACCATAACCTACCCTGACTACATACAACAAGAAGGGAATTAAAGGTGATACAGTCAGGTTGCACCCCTTGGCCACCATCTCATTGTATATCTTTATAGCCTGATTAAATTCTACACCTCTTTTCCCACAAGCATCAATCACAGCATTGTAGGTCACTAAGTTAGGCTTCAAACCACATAATTCCTTCATTGACTCGAAAACCTTTAATTAAGGCTTCCTCGCAAAACCCATTATGGATGTACGCACTAATCAAAGCCAAAAATGTATAAACCTTATTACCGTAGCATTCGAAGTTGGCCATTTCGAACAAGCTCTTGGCAAGATCTACTCGTTCCGCTTCCGCTCTATCCGCACGGCGAACTCAAAGCACCAAACTATAAAACCATCCATACGAAAAGGCATATCAAGAGTCTCACGTACTCCATCATTCACTAATCTTTTGACTCTGTCATTAGATATGTGACACAATCTAAGATGTCATACTTAAAAAATTTCTCATTCACATTCATTTTCTTAATTCCAATACTATTTACAAAAAGTAAACTACTCTCATAGGTTGGATCTAGATTCAAGAGAAATAAACCATCAATTAAATAACCTAAATTGATTTTTATATCGTTCTTTAAAATCCTTAAAACTATACTAGAAAAATTAAACACATAATCCAAATGTGTCAATTTGGACACAGAAACTAGGTTCTTTGTAAAAGATGAAACATAAAATGTTTCTCCTAAATCCAACACATATCCTGAATGGGTGTCTCTCATTTTCTTTCGGAAGTCTTGTATGCAGAAAACCCTACAAAGTATTAACCACATGTATTGTAGATCCAGAGTCAATCCACTAGTTATTTGAATGATAATTATATTTAGGGAAAATTTCAATTACCACCCAAAAAGAATTGATGAAATCACTTACCACCCAAGTTGTTTAAAAAAATCACCTACCACCCAAGTTAGACATATGTATATCAAAAAGATCCAAAAACAACTAACAGAACCGTTAGTTGCTGATGTCAGTCATTAGAAAATACTTGAATGACAATAATACCCTTTTTGTAAGGGAAAAAAAAGCTCATTTTTTTCACTGAATCTCTGTTTATCTCTGTCTCCTCTGCAAACACCAAATGATCATGGCCGATTCTACTCCTCGCTCTTATTCTTTCCCTAAGAAACTTCGATTCTTCACTCGCATAGTGGCACCCGACGCTTTCTTCAACTGAGAACTCGCAGGGTTGATTATTGGGACTACCATAGAGTCCACGGTTGTACTGGGCTCTATGACAGGAATCACTCTGTTTTTGGTTAGGAGGAAACTAAGGAAGAGACAAAGAACCATGAAAGCTAGGACTTGGAGTACTGGCAAAACAAAATCAGAGAAGAGAAGCAAAATTTTTAGCAACTGCTTTCTCTGCAACTGTAAACGGTTGCAATCCCTCTTTTCCATTTGAAACGGCAAAGCAAGAGCGAGATTGAGAGCGATTTAGCAGTTTTTCGGTACCAGTTGAAGTTTAATCGACGCCTTGAGCAACGGAATCTGATTTATTCTCGTTTCTTTTTCTTCAATGGTGACTCGTCGCATTGGTGATTGCATGTAATCTCGCACAGTCCAAATTTTTGCTTATTTGTGCAACGGTAGGGTATATAAAATTAAAAAAAACATTCTTGTTTAATAGGGATTGAAACTTGAAAGCTAACCTGCTAAAATTACTCTAAAATTACTGAAATGTACAGGAGCCATTATTTACATACCTTAAATGATTACTAAATAGGGCACTTTCATCAAAATTATCCTCAAGAAAAGAGGAAACTTCAATACTTCAGTTTAATTGTCCATGGCTGTGGGCGATTTTTTTGTCAATGAAGAAGATAGCATTCTTTAATCACTGGATGGAGGAGAAGTACAAGAAGAGAGAGAGAGAGAGAGAGAGAGAGAGAGAGAGAGAGAGAGAGAGAGGAAGAAGAAAGGGGTATAAACATCCACACATAATTTCAACTTTTTCCCGTCAGTCCATTAACTAACGTTTGTCTAACTTGGGTGGTAGATGATTTAATCAATTCTTTTTGGGTGGTAGCTAAAATTAACCCTTATATTTATAACATACCAAAGAAAGAAAATACCTTTCTTCTCCAATCATTTCTTGTACTTGAGGAAATCTTTCTTCGCATGTCATTTCTTCTTGCAAAATGAGCATTTGGGGGATGCTTTAATACCATTTGTCTTTATTGGCATCTTTCCTTGTTTTTCTTCTTGAAGGACTTACCGCTTTGTCCTTTGTAGTTGGAACTAGGGGTGAGATGTGCACTCTCCATATTGTTTTCTTTGAATCTCCCTTCCTCTTGAACACACATAGTCAGTAATTCATTCACTATCCATTTACCCTTCTGTGTATTGTAAGTGACCTTGAAGGAGTTATAATCCTTAGGGAGAGAGTTTAGTATGAATGTCACAAGGAAATTCTATTGTATGTCAATCTCCAAACCTTTAATTGAGATGTTATATCCCTCACGTGCATGATGTAAACACACATTCCTTTCTTACCACTGTGTTCATGGAGTTGAGTTGTTCCATCAGGGTGTTTGTTGATGCTTTGTCTGAACTCACAAATTGAGCATCAACATTCATGTATTCAGTAATCTTCTTACATTCAAGAATTGATCATCTGATGCTCTGTTAATAATGTTCATGACAAGAATTAGGTTCAAGCGGTTAGACCGCCTCCACTTTTCAAAATGAGCAATTTGGGCTGGCGTGCTGGTATTCGTGAGAGTAACAGGCTCATCAACATTGAGTGCCATGTCCAAATCTATGCACCCTAAGGTTAAATAAGCCTTTTCTTTTCAATTGAATAGTTTTCCCCAGTAAGTAATGGGAGACTAATTAGGTTATTGTATGCTGCAAATAATAGAAAAAAGAAGTTTAATTTTATAGCATACAAACTTTCAACTAATATCCACCCATGTCAACGATTAGATGTCACAAACTAAAATTCATTATAACCTACCTGTGGGCTATAGTTATAATTAGTTTTAATATGTAGAAATTTTATACTAAGTTGATTAATATCAAACTCCAGTGATAAACTGATATATACTATAATATTACCTATGGGTTTAAAATTATAATCTACATTTGTCTAGGGCTAGATCATTAAAATCAAGAAGTTCTACATTGATATAGAAGGAATTCCACACCTATAGGCTGAAGAAACTCTCTCTGTCTTGCAATTTCACATCCTACCTCATTCTAACTTCTGTAAAAAGAAATAGACATTTCCTTGTGGGGATGATGTCTAGTTCAAATAGAAAAGTTGCAATTTTGGTAATGTCTTGTATCACTAGAATGGTATTTCAGTAATTTATGGTTTCTTAGACAAATATTCATAAGTGCTAAAAATATAAGCCTAATAACATTAAAAAGTTTATATTGACTTTCCTTGATTTTAAACATAACCTTTTATGGCGTCTGTTTCTGTCACTAAAAGTAATAAATTTATCATAATTTTGTTACATATGGTCGCGCTCTGTCTATAAACGTCACTAAAATTGTATTCAATCACTCAGGTGATGTTTGGTATATAGCTGTCAGAAAAAGTGTGTACTGTCACCTTAGTGATGTTCTGTAACTTATACTCGTTATTTAACAGTTAAGTTATACTAAATGTCACCACATAACAAAACAAAATTGATTTGGTTTAATCCGGTTCAAGGTTAGGCCATATCAAACTGAATCAGAAATGGTCAAACCCAAGAATTGATGGTTGGATCGGGTCAAAAGTAAACGACAACGTTGACCGCATCAGTCAGGTTGGCCCTTTGGGTTAACTGGGTCAACCGTGTCAGGTGTCGTGTCAGCCGATTGGGTTTTGTGTCGGTCTGTTGGGTCGACCTGACTCGGAGGCTATGCACTTCTTGACCATTGTGGTTTTTTTATTATTTAATCAAATGGTCTCTGTAAAGACCATTATGTCCTCGGCTAGTCACCATGTTTTAAAAAAATGCCACTCTTATCTTGATTATACTGGTGACGTGCTCTACCAAGGCCTTAGCGATTCCCAGGAAAGTGTCAAGAAGTTTGGCAACCCTCTTACAATTCTGGCGCATAACTACCTTAACACCGGCAAAAGGCCAACGAATGCTAAAAAAAAAGGCTATGGCTGTGGGCTGGTAGCTGAGGTTGTGGTTGTCGGCCTATAGATGCAGGTTAGCAGCATGCTGCTGTTGCAACTGGCTGGCCTACTTTTGCGGGCTGGTTGCGCATGGCTGCGACTTCAGGTTGGCCGTGGCTAGTTGGCCATAGGAATAACATGCAATAGTAATGCAAGAAGAAAGGACATCATTTTCGCAGTGGTGGATGGCAGGCGGAAAATCGGCTCTGGTACCAAATTAAAACCTTCTATAGGAAAAGGCATATATATAGATCAATGTGGAAATAAACTTCCCTAACATCCCTTTAAAGGGTTTATGACATACCTCCTGTGTAGTGACCGATTCCTCCCATGATTGTCCAACCAAGGATGCTGTTTTTTTGCTCCCTTAAGATGCTCTCTGCTACAGTAATGCAAGAGAGTAGGAACTAGGGTTTCTCCGTAGCCCACTGTTTCTCAGATAGGATAGTTCAATGGAAAGTCACAAAATTATAGGTAAGTAGTGCACAAGACCCAAATTTTAGTATTTAAAAATTACTAACAGTTTCTCCTCTCATCAAGGAGATAGGGTTAGTACATGGGTGCCACATGTCCCATGGGATCATATGCTAACAACCTATACGGGAAGTGTGTATGTAAGAACCGTACTCCAAAAACCCGGTTTAACTAATGGTTTACGTCGTGACAGGTCTCCCAATCATAACCAGACCGGAAGACAAGGCCGGGTGACGAACCACGACATCTAGGTATGAGAAACGATTCTTAAAAATCAAATTTTCACATACCGGTCTTAGTACCGGTCTCACTCTGAGTGAGACCGATATGTGCAACCGGTATGTATTCGTGAGTGGAGACAGACTCCAGCGGGTCCCATACTCTGAATCAGAGTTTAGGAAACCTTTTACACGTAGGAGACCATTCTAGTAGGAGACCTTCCTAGAATGGTCTCCCACTATATATATATGCATCATTCCTTCTCTTTAGATCCTTTCCAAACACTCTCAAACCTTAGAACCGCCTAGAAGAGATCTGAGAAGGAGCAAGGAGGAAGGAGGTTGTGCGAGAAGGGGATTTTTCTGTTGGAGGAGAGCACCGCCATTCAAAAAACATCTATAAGTGCTCAACCTCTGTATTAATGTTGGGTTACAAATCAAAGCTGTAAAACGGCGTAATGATCTAAAACCCTAGAACTGTAAAACCCTAGTTCTCATCGAGATATATTCTGAGAAGGATACAACGAAATAATCTAAACCTAGATGACTAAACAGGTATCTTGATCTTAAAATGGTTTAGGAAGAACCCTAAAACCCAGCCAATGATCGACGGGAGAGGAAGGTCCGAGTTGGACTCTCGAACCGTCGAACATACCGGTGGGACAAACTGGTCCTGCGGTATGCCATAGCGCAAAGCATATCGACTGGACCATAGTCCTATCGATATGGTCCTGCGGTATATACCA
Source organism: Protea cynaroides (assembly GCA_028583415.1). Lineage (NCBI taxonomy): Eukaryota > Viridiplantae > Streptophyta > Magnoliopsida > Proteales > Proteaceae > Protea > Protea cynaroides. The sequence goes on from CM053271.1 coordinate 95,796,252, forward strand.
CAGGCACATACCGGCCTCACTAGAGTGAGACCGGTATATACCGTAGGCACATATCGGTCTCACTATAGTGAGATTGGTACCGCGATCGGTATGCTTATCGAAGCCTGGTTGATTGGCTAGACTTGGTTTTGATCAACTGTAACCCTAATAATGTAATTTTAATCTATAAATATGATCATGTATGACTTGTAGACGACGTAAGTGGACTATGTGACGCAGAGCGGACTTGCAATCACGTGTCAGGTAAGGGACAAGACCCCAAACCCTAATTAACTAAATAATAATAAACCGTTGCAATCATATCTGTATCTGTTAATTGTTGCCTATGCATTCCACATATCATCTTGCTATTTAATTTTATTATCTATTCATGCATATTCGTATGCTAGGAATATTGTTTGTTTAGACATGTGAATGTTTTCGTTAGTGTGTGGAATGTGAAGGGGAATGGAGCCTTGGATAAATCCTCACACTGACACCTTTTCGTATCGTCGTCTACATTAGTGAGCATGGTGCGAATAGGGTATCAGGGGATGATGTGGGATTGTGGCTCCACCTGCCCACCAGACTCGAGCTCTGTCTCTATGTCGTAGGGAGCTGTGCTGGGATAGGGCCATAGATACTATGATGACATATAAGACTGGTTAGAAACGAAACCCACTTTAAGCCCTTGCCAACAAGAGTTTAGGTGTTGGTGAGGTGTAGGGTATCAGGGGGAGGACGTGGGATGGTGGCTCTGCCTGCCCGCCAGACTCTAGCTCTATCTTTATACCGGAGTGAGTGATGTGGGGCAACAACATTAGTGTGGATCGGAGCTTGATTCTTGGGTGTGCTCACACTCTCGTGCTTGAAGGTGCGGTGGCCGCCAAACCTTACCATAGCATTTTGTGAGTTATACCTAACCCAATTTGTAATGTTATCTCATGCATTTTGTATGTTGCATTAGTCTTGTGCTTTATTGACCTAAGCTGTGAACTCACCTGAATATATATATTCTCTTTTTTAGACATTGATGCAGGTTATACGGTGGAGGACTTTATGGCTGCCCCAGCGTACGGGATAATAGCTGCTATAGATATAAATGTGGAGGACGAGCATGATGCCTCATGCGAGTACTCTTACTGTGTGTTTCTTTAGGTTTTATTATTTATTCTTTCAGATGATGTTTAAACGATGTAAATGATTTCTTTATTTACGTTGTGGTTGGAAATAATTGGATCTATTATTTATTTATAATTAGCAAACTTAGTTCATTTATTATTTAATTCCGCTGTTATTTATATTTCTCTGATTGTGGTTAGTTTGCTTGGAATAGTTTGTTGACACGGTCTATTGAGATCCTGGTGTGAGTTGTAGTTTGGAAACGGTTTACTCACACTTCTAGTTTAGCCAGAATTGGGGTGTGACAGTGTAAGTGGGAAGGTGAGGTGACATGTGGGTCACCCCCTTACACGAATCGCCATAGAGCACTCACCACGATTCTTGAACTCCTAAGCAAGAAGGTATAAAAGTATAGTATAGAGCTTGGTCTTGAAGCTAAGGAGAATAGATTCAAGGGCGTTGTCATCCCCAACGAAGCAGATAGCTTGATGCAGATCTTCTTAAGCAACAGAGGTGTATAGGCTGCCAATGGCGATCTTGAGGCTACCGAAGTGCATCTTGGAAATGAAACGAGTAGACCGGCGGTTACTAAAGTAGGGCCCAAGCTAGGATGTTGGAGGATGGAGATGAGAAAGGGATGGGAAAGTAAGGTCACACGAGGGTGGAAAAGTTGCTTGGTTTCAATGCATTTCAGCTGGAGGGAGAAGAGGTGCTGAGAGAGACCTTGTAGGAGTTCCACTGGTTTTGATGGTGGTATTGAGGATGGTGTTAATGCCATATTTTGTCTTTTGGTGACTAGAAGACACGTGTCCTTAGGTGTCAACATACTGAGCACTAGCACGTGTCCTAGTTAGCTCAACTTATCCTCTGAGATGGCGTTTATTATCATTAGCAAATCGCGTCTCTCATTGCACGTGTTTTTAGCAACTTGTCTGCATGTGACTAAGGTAAGGCGCGTGTGCGGAGTTCTTTAACTATTCTTGGAACGATCACGTCAGTAGTTACAAGGGTTATTAATCACAAACAAACACGGCATTAAGATTGGTCTTTGGATCTCTATCCTATGGTATTGCGAGGATGTCGCACATGTTCTTAGCAGTTGGATGGTTAAGGTGGAAGTTTATTTGGAACTCTCTCTCAGTCTATATAAGATGGTAAACCGATAAGAGGTAAGGGCATTCTGACACGATTGAGTTCTTTGTTAACAATCACTTACATCCATCTTGAATTCTACTTATCCCCACGCCCTCCAAGCTAGCCATTTTGGTATAGCTTTGGACTGTTTGCTCTGTCACTGACTTTACCATCGGAGCAGACACCGAGAATCTTGTCCCGATTCTGTTAACCTCTTATCTTTGTTTTGCAGGATACGGGCAAACTTGCAGATCCAGTTTTCAATAGCAACAAATGGTTGTGGTAGGGCTTGGTCGAAGTGATAAAGTAGTGTAGGGGAATGGAAGTGGCGGAGAATTCAAAGAATCTAAAGAACCAAGAAGATAGTTATAATTAGGGAAACTTTATTAACAAATTAGATTCAACATCTTTGTCTCGACTTCTTCTGTTTTTTTTCTCAACTATTCGTGTAGTATCACTCACGTAAAGACAGAAGAGAAGGCATGAAGGTTAACAATAGAAGAGAAGGCGAAAAGAAGGATTTCAAGGTCAAGCTCAGCCTAAATCTGATCTCGATCTTCTACAATCTAGGAATCGAGAAACCTTACAATGTCTTCAATCCTAAAAAGCTTATTCTTGATATTGCAGTCGTTTCGATCTTTTACAAGGTATCCAGAAATCTTACAATAACGATCCTAAAGATGCTATCAACCATCCAACCAGACCAATCTCTTACCTCTTCTCTTCTTGTGAATCATGAATATTTGTAAGTCTGGATCACCTGCACTTACTCGAAGAGTAATTACTCTTCTAATACGCTCTTTGGACCACAAGTGCCCCATGGAGTTAATGGTGCTAACTTCCATTAACTAAATAAATTCTAATTTTTTTAATTCTTTTTATTTAGGGGATTGATTTTGTGGATTGACAATCACGTTTTTTTAGGTAAGTAATCTATTAGAAATAAAACTCTAACCATTTTTAAGGTAAGCAAATCAATTAGAAATAAAACTCTTAACAATTTTTATAAAAAAAAAATAGCAATAAAACTCTAATAAAACTCACTATTTCTTTGTCTCATTAAAAAAAAAAAAAAAAAAAAAGAAAAAAGAAAAAAAAAGAAAACGTGATTTCCCTTTTATCTCTCTCCAAGTCTTTTTTATTTCTTTAGATTTTGTTATTTTAATTCAAGAGAGCTTTATCTTGTGAAAAACGTTGAATGTTGAATGTTAGTTATTTTAATTAGCAATTCCCATATTATCAATTGCTAATTGTATACTAAATGTTGAATGTTGGTTATGTGTAATCCAATATTAAAATAATTAAATCTCTTTATCTCTTCTTTAATCATATTTGGTTTGTCAATAAAGGTAGAACTCTCTGTGGTTCATCATTTCATAGTCCAAAAAACTCACTTCATTGTTCTATTCCTATTTATCACTTCATTATTCATACTTCACTGTCCAAAGTTTTAATTAATTGGAAATAAATAGAATATGTTGCAAGAGATGATGTACCCTCCTCAATATTTGAATAATTTTGGTTTTCTAATCTACTTATAAAAAAAATATTTCACGAAATGGAGGCTCATTTCCAGTTTGTATTTCGAAGCATTCGTATTGTAGCGGCCATAAGCCTTCACATAGATCAAATCCTGCAAACTCAATTTGGCCAGACAATAATGAAAAACACTTTTGTTATCATAAGCTGATATCAAAAATCAAAGACAACCTTAAATTATTCACTCCTTATGCAATTGAGCTCACTAAAGAGGAAGTAATGGATAAAAGAAAAAAAAAAATTAAAAAAAAAAATTATTTAACTCAGAGACAAAATCTAAATAAACTTTTTTTTTTTTTTTTTGAGACAAAGCTCTCTTAAATTAAAATAACAAAATCTAAAGAAATAAAAAAGAGTTGGAGAAAGAAATAAAAGGGAAATCACGTTTTTTTTATATATTTTTTTAATGAGATAAAGCTTGTTGATTTAAAAAGTCATGAGGTTTATTAGAGTTTTATTGCTAATAGTTTTTCTTTATAAAAATCATTAAGAGTTTTATTTCTAATTGATTTAATAGATAAATCACCCTTTTGGTCCTATATATGTCGTGATTATATTGCATGTTTGTATGACTAATCCTGTGGGTGCAAAGCATCCAACCGTCATTCTTGTGCCAAAAAATTTTTACGGTTCCTATAAGAGGCTTACCGGTCCCACGTCAACAAAAAAAAAAAAAAAAACTAATGACCCCTATCTGTTAGATATATTTAGTTTTACGATGCCTTACAAGTGTAGGAGCTAACATGTTTCTGGCCTCCATTGAGGGAGGAACGGAAAACCTTACTTCCAAGATAAAAACCAAGGTAATTTTTACTTATATTTAATTCTTTTATTAATTTATTACTTATTATTTTTAGTTACTTTTAATTTATTTTTAAGTAGTATTTAAAACATGTGCAATTGACTTGGTGGCATGGGCTATGCCAACTTATAGTTTATTTTATTTAATTTTTAAGGAATTAAAAATAAATATATGATATGTCATCCTATAACTTAATGTTATGTTTGGATGTCAATAAAAGAAGATTAAAATAACCGCATAAGACAAAAGTAATGATGAAATAATGATCACTTTATGTGTCTATTGCTCTCTTTCAATTCAAATAAATTATTTTATTTTATTTTCTTTTCTTTTCTTGGCTATCGAACATAGCCTAAGTGATATACATTAAGTAATATAAATCATTATATGAAAGCGTTTACAATCGCATTTTTTTGGAAGAGGATCTACAAGCCAACGGGGCATAGTGAAATCTTACATGCTAATAGGGAAAATGGAGTACAAGAAGAACCAGTAATCAGTGACTTGGAGGATAGCGAGAGTGAGAGAGAGAGAGACAGAGAGAATGGGGTCTAGATTTCAAGGAAGAGAGAGATAGAGACAGAAGTACATGCCGCCATGTACTTCCCTTTCCCTATTTTTTATGAGAAGGAAAAGTACCCCATTAGTAATGGGTTACAAGGTTTCTAATTAGCCAACCTTATTGTGTAAATATCGTGGGTAACATTTGGTCCTATATAAGAAGGACCAAATTACCCTTATTTTAGGGTTGGTCCCTACTCCCTATTAATATTTAGACAACTATATCCATTGGTAGTTGTCATCTCAAATATATGGGGAATGGAGCAGACAAATCTGAGGCACATGGAATGACTCCGTCAACCGTTATGAATCCAATGTGTGTTTGTTTATATTTGTTTGATTTGACATGCTTGTTTGTTGGTTTAGTATAAGCTCATTGTGGTATCAGAACTAGCCTATGTTCGAATCAATGAACCATTATTAACATTTTTCTCAATAAAAAAAGGGAAAAAACTGTTGGCAGCAGCAACCTTTGGCCACAAGCCATCTCTCTGGCATGGTGTTAAGAATGGGATGGGCAAGGGTAGAAAATATATAGAATGAGAAGACAAAACCTTCTCAAACCACAACTTGCAATTGAAAACCCGACCCAGAAAGCCATAACCTATGCTATGAAGTCATCTTGGTCCATGGTTGTTTTTATTGACAACTGACGTTGGTATGATGATTGTTGGAGTCTGCGGTTGCTTTACCGGTCCTTTCAAAGGTCGTTAGTGTGTGGAATGTTGAGAAGAAGACATTGTTGTCTAGCCAGTTAGATTTGAAGGACCTTGGTAAGGCATCCTATGTTTTGGGGATAGAGATTCTTACAGGTCATGTGGTGTTCTTGGTATATCATAGAGAACATATATTGACAGGTAATTAAATGGTTCAGCATGAGTGGTTGTGCTTCTTCGAAGGCACTAGTTATAAAAGGTATAAGTTCACCAAGTTTGATTGCCCGAAGATCAATATTAAGCGTGCTTAGATGAAGAACATCCCATATGCTTCTATTATTGGTAGTCTCATGCATACATAGGTTTGCACATGACCCGGTATTGCTTTTGCCATCAACCTGCTCGGAAAATACTAGAGTGATCCATGTTGGGCACATTGCCGCATTGAAGAAGGTCATGAGGAACCTTATGCTTACCTATAGAAGGACAGATACTTTTGAAGTAATTGGATATTTAGATTCTAACTTTGTAGGGCGTCCATATGATCTAAAGTCACTTGAGATTGATGTTATATTTTCATGATGGTTGGAGGTGTTATACCATGGAAGAGTGTAAAACAACACTTATTGCTTCCTCTACTCTGCAGATAGAATTTGTAGCATGCTATGAAGTCACAGTTCAGGTTCTATGGGTAAGGATGAATGGGCTTCAAGTGGTTGATTCCATATAAGGCCGCTGAAGATGTATTGTGACAATTTTGCTGCAATGCATTTTTTGTGTAACAATAGAAGTGTTTTTGGTTCAAAGCACATCACCATAAAATATCTCCTTGTTAGGGAGAAGGTTCAAGAGTTACAGATCACTATTGAGCACGTTACTACAGATGCTATGATTCTAGACAACTGACAAAAGCATTGGCTCCAAAGAGTTTTTAAGAGCATATTACTCGTATGGGATTAGCTAGATTCTTTGATGTATTTTGTAAGTGGGAGTGCATTTTATTCACACAGACAATGTTTATTATTTTGATTAAATGCTATCCTGTTATTATACATTTTTCATTGATGTTTATGATCATATTATTATTTGTTATTTGTACATGTGCATATTTTGCCTTGTGATGTTATTAGAGATGGTGTGCAGTGTTATCCCCCTCATGTGCCAGACGTTGCTTAGAGAATACACATTTCATGCGAGCTAGTAAATTTATTTAGTTTGAAGACTTGGGCCACTGTATATGGACTTACAGATCCAGTCCCAAGATGCTTTAGTTTCAAGTAACTATAGTGAGCTTTTGTATGAAGTAGCTATCTTTGGTAGTTCTAGTACTAGTTCGCCATGTGATGAATGACTCCAGTGAGCTCCCAGTGATGGAGAAACTGATGACTTCAATCAGAAGTTAGGATTGGATTTGACATGTTTGATCACCGTGGCGTACAACTTTTATATCTTAACTTTACACTTGTGTAGCTCAAAAGTGGGCGAGGTTGCAAGCACTATGACTTATAGTGTCCCACGTTGACCTTAGATTCTAAGACGTGATGACGCTTACAATTGGGTGTCTGTGTTTTTACTTGATCCAAAGGTATGATGTTTTAAGGTGAACTATTTTCAATACTTCTTATATATGATCACAACATTTTTATCTAATCCATGGTTGGAACAATGACATGGGGCAGTCCTAGTTGAAGAATCTAATGTTTTCAACATGTATGGGTCATTAGTCATTGTGCAGGTTCCAATTAGTGGATGGGTGTTAAGTAGAAGGCTTGGTTAGATGGTATCCCATTGGGAGTGATCTCCTTAATGATTACATGGTTTTCAATTAACCGACATTATTGTATAAAGCACTGTGGGCTCCAATTGATAATTGGCTCTATCATGGGAAGGGTCAAATTACCCTTATTTAGGGTTGATTCTTACTCTCTGTCTATATCTATATATAGACAATTATACCCATTGATAGTTATCATCTCAAATATAAAGAAAGAGCAAAAAATGCTGACGCATGTCCAATGACTCTATCAACCGTTATGAATCCAAGTATGTAATAATTTATGTTTATTTGATTTGACATGGTTGTTTCTTGACTTAGTTTCAGGGATCCCTTCCCACAATCACATTTTGGTATTTTCTCTCTTTGAATTTTCTCTACCATGTAACTACGTAGGCCCCCATTAATGATACCATTTCTTGTGTCCCTATTTTCCCACAATGGTGTTGTGGGAAACCCTCTCCTAAAGGGAAAAATTAAAAAAGAAACTCTCTTTGCATGCTGCAAGCACGGGCTTTGATCTTGTGTTTTTGTGCCTTTATGAGAGAATTTTTGTAGTCTGATCTATTTTAAGGATTATGGTCCATATTACTTAACTGTTATCCTCCTTTCCCTAGACTAACAGACATTTTGTCACACCCTTTTAAGTTTTTAACAGATACTGATATCAGATTGTTGAGATATTTATTTTTTTCGTTTGGTAGAAAGTGAATTTACATTATAATGATGACCAAATTTGGTGCCCCAACCAAAAACAACCCACAACTCTATTTTTAATAGGAAAAAAGATATACATACTCTGTCTCTATCTCTCTCTTCTTAGAAATTCAGGTTCCCTTTCCCTCTCCTACAAATATGCAATGGTACCCACGAAGCTTGATATTATCTTAAACCAGAAAGTATTGTTCACTTTACTATTATTATTCAATGATTTTACTGGGGATAATATTGTACTTTCAGAGTTTAAGGCTTCCCTATATATAAAATGTGAGCATTGAACGTTGTAACTTTTTCGTTAGAATAGTAGAATTAGAAACTAATTGTCTGCCAAGGATGTAGTTCATAAACATCGTATGGGTGAAAGCATGTAAAATCATTATGTTGTAATCTCTTTCCATTTTCTCTTACTCTATTGTTCTTCTGTTGTGTTGTTAAATCCTAACACCTATGTCATGTAATTATTTTTAGATTTCGTTGTATTATCATCCACTTATGGATGAACCAGCTCATATCCAATGGTATGAAAAGCATCCAAGGAGTTTATGTTGATACACGATTACCCACCCTTACCCAAGGGAAACTTTATAGTTCACCAAGGTTTGTAGACTTTGTACCAATTTCCATGTGGCAAGGCATAGTGGGCATGGTCCCTCCCATGTTATAGAAGATCATATACACATCCCGCTGGTAGATTCTCAGTCCAATATGGATATATAATGTGAGTCAAATCAGGATTCAACGTTTGTGAAAAAATTACAGGAATCATAGCACGTATTTATAATTTTCTGACTCAAAGACACTTTTACTCACATGATATATCCTATTTTTTTGTTGAAATTTGAACAATGAAAAAAAAATCTTATCAGGGGTACAAAAAAATTCAGATGGGAGAAGAATGGGTAAAGCACCTGTAATTACTCAAAATCCCAATGACCTGAATAAGTTACCTTTCTCAGTTTATGTGAAAGAAGCAATCGCCAACATTAATTAGGATAAATCCTTCAACCTGTAGGAACGGAAAAGAAAAAAACTTTAAACCAAACCCACCATAAATGCTGGTCAGAGCGGGCAAATAATAAAAAGACAGTCATAATTTATCCTTTCTAACCATTGAATCACCTGGGCATACTGATAAAAAGGGCAGTCTCGGACAACCAAACAACAAGAATATAAGCATCCACAACTGATTACTAGATGTTTAAGTACCACAAAACCTGAAAGGGATAATCAACAGTAATTAGTGAACTCTAATTAGATGCATTGATTAGATATGGGATCTAGGGTCTAAATATTTAGAAACTGTTAGAAACAAAGTTCGAAATTTCTTTTAAAAATGAATAGAAACATTTGACTGACCTTGGCAACTTGTAAATATTTCTTTGAGCTGATGTAAGACCCTCAAGTAACCTACTAACCTTCAGTTCAGTAGTTCAGTAAATTAAGGATCTGCCACTTCACCTCCAATAATTCTAGGGATACAGTTGGACAAGAAGATACGGAAGTACAAGATTTTTTTTTCATTTTATTTTGGTAGAATGGAAGAACTTACGTCTTAGAATATTATGGTACTTGGGTATGGTGTTGTGTGGCTAATAAACTAAGAAGGGCTAAAATTCAAAATAAGTACATAAAGGGAATTAAGGATTGCCCCAACAAGTAACAAGATAAACTTAGATACTAATGAGCACTAAAATGATAAGTGATAATTGTGGGAAAAAAAACTCTAGGACGAGTTGAAGGCTGTGAAATATGTGGATCAAGGGAGAAAAAAAAGGTTTGATTCCTCATCATTTAATGGAAAATAAGGTCTTAGATCGAGTGGAAAAACTGAAAAGCAAAACAGAATTCACCTTAACAAAAACAGAACTCTGGAGGTACACATCATTAGAGACCCCCGAAAACTGATGATAAATGCTCTGTTCTCATCTTGAAGCAATCCTCTCTCAAGAATCCAGTCTTCCATGATCATTGCCTGAGAAGTCACCGCCTGGTCCCCCAGGACAAGGTGCCCAGCCCTGAAACAACTTCACTCAAGCTCCCCATTTTTGCACGTACAAAGTAAGGAAACTTACTCCTTCGATAGATGTGAAATTCATCAGGCAAAATCTCCGGAAAGACAAAATGATACAATTACCATCAGAAACTCCTCTTTAACTTCAAAGCAAAAAATTTTATAATCCCCCAGCATGCTGTTCACGTCAGCAGTTTGAAGCATAGACATATTCATACCATCAATGTAACAACAATCAACCCAGTTGTGGCAATGTTAAGATGACTAACAGCAAATAATCTTGGTTTTGAATGGATTTCTCTTATCCTGGAAATTCCATTCATTAGATTAATAGTGGGGAAAAAGCAAAAAATTGTGAGGGCAATAGAAAGCTCTGATATTGCACATACTCAGTTCTTCAAATAATAATCAAACAATTGAATGACAAATTTAGATTCTTTCACCCCAAAAGAGCATATGTACCTGTGTTGCTTTAATAGCATTAACTCCTCCATCTACACCAAAGATATGAATTTCATGCCCAAAATAATGATACAAGAAGGAAACCAGCATTTGATGAACAGAATGACAACCAACAGAGAGAGAGAGAGAGAGAGGCACCAGGAAAAGAGGACCTCATCTGCTAAGAGATTATGAGAAGTCACTCGCATAATGAACGATTCAACTAAAGACAATTACAATATCCTCATTCCATCTGTCAAGAGTTTTTATCCACATTTGCAGGCCAATGGTGTTTCCTATGCCCAACTTTGCTATTTGATTGACAGAAGCCACATCATAACAGAAACCATGGCATTGGTGAAGCTTGACCTCAAGTTTCAAGGATAGACATGAAATACCAAGATGTACCACTTGCGTAATGCAACATTTGATATAGCAATCCATAGACAAGTTTTTAAGAGCTCTAAAACACAATAACAGCCAGATTTCTATATGAAAATACATGTTTCTATTCTTTTTCAAAAGAAAAATACTATATACTAGCATAGTTGTGGCGTTGCCTAGGAGTCCGGGCAATTAGATATGGGCTAGGCGATTCATTGCCTTGTGCATGTTCAAAAGGCGACCGCCTTGGGCGCCTCGGGCGCCCTAAAAGCCTGGGGAATCGCCTTGTTGCTGATGTGTAGGTAAATCATTAATTAAATGAAAATTTTCACAAACCTCCCTTAAGGTTTTCGTTTACCAGCAATTCAACCCTCCCCCATTATTAGCCACACACTATTAAGTTCCCTAACGGAAAAGTGAAGAGAGTTTTTTTTTACCTTTATACTGAAAACCAGTCCAAAAGTACATTATAATCTTGCTCTTGTCCTATTGTTTCTTACATGTATACTGTTATGTTCTAACTTCTTATTTTATTGATTTGTGCTTTTTCGTTTTTTATAAATATGCTTCTTTATGTCCTATAGTTTATCCATTATTTATAGGTTTTCTCATATTATTTAGGTTATGCCTTATATGTTGATTCTTTATATAGCATACTGCATATATATAAACATTAATAGAGCATTGATATTTTAGGAAAAAAAAAAGAATACACCAGGAACACCTTGGTCGCCTAGGAGGCGTTGCCTAGGATGGCCTCTAACGCCTTGGGTCGCCTTGACAACTATTCTATATAGTGCACCAAGGTAAAATGAGTAAAAATGAATTTTTAAGGCAAAGTTCAAAAAAATCATTGAACTCCTTAAACAACTCCTAATAACTACATTTGTTTTCTTCTCATGTGAGAAAAAAAAACAGCTGCAGTAATTCATTATATCAGAACACAATCCAAGCACTGTCTACCAAATAAATAAATAAAAGAGAGAGAGAGAGAGAGAGAGAGAGAGAGATCAAGCTCATGGTCAAAATTGGATTTTAAACTTGAAAGTGTAATTGTGCCATTTTACTATGACTTGATGAATTATGCATCTGCTAAAATCCTGTAAAAAAGTCATTATTGCTACCCAAGGATCAACACCTTCACACTTTACGGAAAAAAGTCCTTTGCTTTGTTGCATGCGGGACAACTTTGTCTTCCACCGATAGGCCCTTCCTTCGCCTAACAGCATCAATTAACTTCCTTGCTATGCTAGGGATGACACTAGAACCATCTCCAAACTCTTTGATCTCCTTTTCTATTTTGGGTACAAAGAAGGGATCCTCAGAGAGGACTTCCAGGTGGCTTAGTAAAAGTAGAACACTTGAAGCACCCGATGTCCATCTCCAGAGCTCATCTGCAAATCCAAAGCTCTTTGCAACTGGCACATAAGCATGCACAGTGAACAATGGAGACCCTTCTTGCATCTTTTCCTGCAAAATTTGAGCCCTTCATTAGGCAAGCAAAGCATTCATGGGGCCCAAATATTTAGTCGGAGTGTTCAACTCGCAGAAATACATGGCTTCCACAAGCCCGTTGTTTCTTGTACAACACAGCGGTCCTACATACATCTTAGATTTGTTGCAAAGCTATTTAAGTAGCTTTCCAATAAATTTGACATTGTTTGAATCCGAATTATATTGAAGGAGTTATGCTCTGGTCAAACGTTGTTCAGAGTATGGAAAAACTGTATAAAGTCATCTGAATGAGAATGATTTTTTGGACATCAAAACAAAGATTATTTTGGCAGACTCTTGGTTTTTAATGATATTTTATTTTAATAAGATTTATGAAATTCTTAAATTGAAAAAAAAAAAGCTAGCATTTGAAAGTTAAAAATCATCCCACAATCGAAAATTTAGTTTTGTCCTTGAACTGGAAACTTGGTTTTTTTATCCTTTTAGATTTTGAATTTTAGACTATTTTTATTGGATTCAAATTTAGGGGGGGGGGGAGGTGTTTGATTATTTATGAATAATATCTTAAGTAAAAAAATCCTCAAACTCTAGCATACATCAGCATACTATGGTCTAGACATACAAAAAAAATCCATTTAAGATGTTTTTTAATGACAATCGTTCAATGGATATGTAAAGAAGGTTAAAAATACATCGCACAAAAAAAATTGGGCATAAAAAACAACTTTTTGGCCACCGAAACTAAGTTTCAAAATCTGACAAAAAAAATTCCCAAATCTCGGCAAAACTTGTTTGGGGCTGGCCAGAACCAGTCCCGAAACCGAAATATAGAACCTTGGTCTCTACGATCTAGTTTCCCTCTCCAGTTTTTCAGCAAGCCAGATTTAGTCTAGAATTTAATTATGTTTCTATTTTGGTTGCTAGATTTTTTTTAGTTTCTAATTTCAAGGTATTTCTTCTTTCTAAAGTTTCCTAGAAGATTTAGAAGAGATTTGGTTAGTCTTGTTTCTATTTTTATTTCTTGCTTTTGAGTCTTTATAAAGATATGTAGGCCTAAAGCCAAAAGAGACGATTTTATTATTGAATGAATGAAATTTTTGTTTACAAGTATGCTGAGAGAATCAGTGAAAAGGGTGAGATGCTTTGGAAGAGATAGTCTACCAATCGTAGGAGGGATGACTAGTGGTGGTAAGATGACTAGATGGGGTAAGATGCTGCCAAATCTTAGTAATGAACCTAGGAGTCCCACACAAAGCAAGGAGGCTGCCTGTGAATTGGGGCTTGGACCTTTTTATTTCCTTATGTTATTTGGTTATTTAAGTTTTGGCTTGTTTTGTTTTACAAGCTTAACATGGGTTTAAGTTAGACTAGTTTTATTTAATTTGTTTTAATTGTAAAGCCCATATATGGTGAGGCCCATTAGTCTTTTATTTTTAATTACCGGCCATTAGAGTTTAGCTAAACCATTAAGTCGATATCAAGGTTCATTGCACAAAGTGGAGGAACAAGCCATATCGCAATTGGAGTACTTTGACAAGGAGGAAGTCGTCCATAAAATGAGCGGCCACCAGGACTGGGCACACAGAATAAGAAGAGAACGATGCAATACCGACTAAACCGTGAATGTGAAGATGAACTAGGATATTATTAGTGCGCATTGGCTTTAGCTGTTATCATGATGCTAGTAAGCAGACTGTGGCATGGGGGTATCTGCTTAAAGTGTACGAGGAGGAAGACATGGAAGTGTGCGGGAGCCCCTTTGGGTTGGGATGCCTTGTCATCACATCAACTCCTTCTCTATTGTTTCTATACCGAGCTGTACCATAACAAGCCATACCGTACTGGGGTAGAGTCCTTTCTCATTGAAGAAGGTGATGGTGGACAGGCACCTCCGACGCCCTAAAAATGTCCAAACATCCACGATTAGTTATGCATTTTCTACTCCGATAGCCAGCATGTGATGAGCAAACTGGAAGGAGGTAGTAGAATCCAAAGCTCCCTTCAGTTGCCGCTGCGCTCATTGGGTGCATGTCTCAGCAACACAAAACAAGGTTTTGCTCGTTATAGGACTCGACCAAACATCTCGCGGCATGAGTTGACAACAACCATGCATCACCTGTATTAAAGCAAGGCCTCCTACTTGGGTCCCTTGCTATAATCCTACTAATCAGTTTTTGGCGGGACTGGGACAGACCTGCTACTTTGGTACCATAGGAAGAGTAACATTCAGGACTCTGGATTGAATAGATGAACTAAAACCGTTGCTTGTCTTGCTTCTTTCTTTGATGGGCAAAACTGCAGGTTGGAAAACGAGGTTTCTCTCAATTGTTGGAAGAGACTAGAACTTGATCGCTCTGTGCTCAATTCCTACCAAATCTATTGGTTTGTGGGTAAGTGCATTATAGCAATTTGAAAATAGACCAGTAGACTTAACGGCTAGGGAGAATGGGGGATTTGTACTTCTAGTCAAAGACTCGTATAGGCTTATCTACATTAGGTTGTAAGGGAGCTCATTGCTCTACACAAACTTATTAATGGAAGTTATATTGATGCCTTTGTTTGCTTCTGTGAGACTCAGAACTGCTGTGAGATTCAGCCACCATTGGTGGGAAATCAAGGTATGTTGACGGGAAATCAACACAGTTCCTAGGTGGGAAATCTAGGTTCATATCCTTCTTATTCTCTCTATTTCTTTCGTTAATCAAACAAGTGACCTGCAATTGGGAAATCTAGGTTCATATCCTTTACTTCATTCTGACACCGGCTCTGTCAGTCCAACATAGATTAATTTTCTGATTTGATTTCTTAAACCTAAACTGCTATCAATTTTGGGTATTCAGTTGAGTATTTGTTGATGCTGCTCAAGCTACTGTTAGGGGGTTATTTTAGTTTCTGTTCTCACCTCTCAGGTTTAGGCTTGAATTTCAGCCACTGATTTATCCTAGATCTGATGGACCGTTATTCTTATGGTTGCTGTCTTCTAGCTTGTGTTTCATACACTGTTTGCATTGCTGCGGCAGCACCGCCTAGGGTTAAGAGGACTCCTAGTTCATCGAGGAGTGCTCCTAGTTTCACATCTAATCATTGGATATCATATGCTTGTCATTGTTTGTTACCACACTACAAATTCTGATTTGCTTCCACGTGTTAGATCTTTGATTTTTTAAATTCTGCTAAAATTAACTTTACTTTATCTTCCACATTCCTAGCACAACAAGGACTTGTCTATAACTTTAGATCCATCTATTGGACTGCTTTTAACTTGGATAATTTCTTCCTACTATTATTCCTCACATCATCCTAAAATTTTGGTCTACATTTAAGTGTTGGATGTATAGTTATTGCTGCCATTGGGATTCTGGTTCAAACCATTCATTGCAATTCTGGTTCTAGTATTTAAGAAACCCATCACTTAGGTGAGAGGCCTCTTGTTATATTTCTTTTATTTTCACTTTTACTTTGTTTCCTGCTGTTTGTGATCCAGGTGTAATGAGCAATCCTACTGATTCAAGATTGGCCATTGCATTAGGAAAGGTGTTACATGTATTTCAATTTTTTTATATAATAAAGGACCGATCCAGGACGATTTATTACCCTGATCCCATATAGTGAATTTTGGAATTGGACCTGACCGATCCAGACTGATTCCCTGATCCGGATTGGGATCCAAATTGGCTGGGACCGATTCGGATCCCAATTAAGATTCATAAACCATGGTCATAAACTCATAACATGTTGACACGTGCACATTTTACAACTTTCAAACAGCTAAACAGAAGACTAGAGTTTACTTGCATCAACAAAGCCCCTAAAAGAAAACAAAGCCGCTAAAGCGGCACAAGAATCATCATCACATATGCAATAATCAAATCCATCTTCATTTTCTAAAGACGGATCCATGAATGTTACTTGGAAATGGCAACTCATGGATGCGATGTAGCACAAGCACGTGCCAATTATTAATAGCATGTCTTAACTTAGGATGAAAAAGGACCAACCATTCAATATCATCCTCTTTTCGACAATTGATGAGTTCAAATTTCCTTGTGCATTGCATGAACATAACATATATTGTAAAGAAAATTCTAGCGACTGTGCACAGCACTATGGGTATAGCATCCAAATTTTGCAACACTTCTAATTCCAGAAAGTAGGAGAATATACCTTGCATAGAAGCTCCAGCCTTCAAAGCCCATACATCTATGATCTCAATACTATAGCAGGAGACAGCTGGTGAGCCTTGATTGGATTCACCATCTTTTGTAAGGGGAGCTCTTAAGAGGGAAAGCCATGGTATAGGTTCGCTTCAACACCTTGCATCTACCCACACGCAAATTTAAGAGAAGAAACAGAGCAGAATATGGATCCTAAAGTACAATTACGATATAGTCATTCCATCTGTCAAGAGTTTTTATCCACATTTGCAGGCCAATGGTGTTTCCTGTCCCAACTTTGCTGTTTGATTGACAGAAGCCACATCATAACAGCAAACATCGCATTGGTGAAGCTTGACACCAAGTTTCAAGGATAGACATGAAATACCAAGATGTACCACTTGCTTAATGCAACATTTGATATAGCAATCCATAGATGAGTTTTTAAGAGCTCTAAAACACATAACAGCCAGAATTCTACATGAAAATACGTGTTTTTATTCTTTTTCAAAAGAAAAATACTAGGGATACAGTGCACCAAGGTAAAAACCATAGAAAATGAATTTTTAAGGCAAAGTTCAACAAATTATACAACTCTTTGAACAACTCCTAATAATTATATTTGTTTTCTGCTCACATAAAGAAAAAAAGAAAAAAAAAAAGAAGCTACAGTAGTTCATTATAATCAGAACACAATCCAAGCACTGTTTCATAAGAAAAAAAAGAATCAAACTCATGGTCAAAATTGGATTTTAAACTTGAAAGTGTATTGTGCCATTTTACTATGACTTGGTGAATTGTGCATCTGCTAAAATCCTGTTAAAAAGTCATATTATTGATACCTATGGATCAACACCTTCACACTTTACGGGAAAGAGTCCTCTGCTTTGTTGCATGCTGGACAACTTTGTCTTCCACCGGCAGGCCTTTCCTTCGCCTAACAGCATCAATTAATTTCCTAGCTGTGTTATGGAGGACACTAGAACCATCTCCAAACTCTTCGATCTCCTCTTCCGTTTTGGGTACAAAGAAGGGATCCTCAGAAAGAACTTCCCAGTGGCTAAGTAAAAGTAGAGCACTTGAAGCACCCGAAGTCCATCTCCGGAGCTCGTCTGCAAATCCCAAGCTCTCTGCAACTGGGACATAAGCATGCACAGTGAACAATGGAGACCCTTCCTGCATCTCTTCCTTCAAAATTCGAGCCCTTCGTCGGGCAAGCACAGCATACATGGGGCCCAAATATTCAGTCGGAGTGTTCAATTCACAGAAATACATGGCTTCCACAAGCCGTGGTTTCTTGTTCAGCACAGCGGTCCTACATGCATCCTTGACAGCCGTCATAACCTGTCCTGCAAAGACGCCATATTGGTCTGGTTGTTGAGTTAAGGGTTCTGACTCATCAGACAGTGCCCCAGAAGGAATAATGTTGGCTTCAACAAGAAATGCCAAACCCCACATAGGTTCATCACACAATGGTCCAGCTGCGGTGGCAAATTGGAACCCAGATACCACACTGCTAGAAAGACTCTTTGCCTCCTTGTAAAGTGCATGGCTAGCTCCTAAAGGTGCCTCAGCAGCAGTATCTTTTTCCATGATCTTTGCATTGGAAATATCCACAAACCCCAATCTTTCAGATACATAACATGAACCTGGAACAAGAACAGATGAAGCATCATCCCTACCTTTTGAGTCAGGAACAAGGAGGATGTTAGGACCAACCTGCCTAGGACCAAGTGCCCAGATTCGCTGAAGAAGCAAGAGCCACAAATTTTTATATTTCTCAACCTTATCATTATCAATTTCTTTAGTCCCAGATTTAATCTCACTGTCTATGGCATC
Source organism: Protea cynaroides (assembly GCA_028583415.1). Taxonomy (NCBI): domain Eukaryota; kingdom Viridiplantae; phylum Streptophyta; class Magnoliopsida; order Proteales; family Proteaceae; genus Protea; species Protea cynaroides. Next base: position 95,814,823 of record CM053271.1, read on the forward strand.
CACCATGCGTTTCGTAAGTGCTTCAATTGGATTGTCATCTTCAGTAGTTCTCAGTGATTCCAAGCTTTTGTTTCTCTGTACTGGCTTGCCTTCTATAATAACTCCAAGCAAATCAGAACTTTCATCAAGAACCTTCGTCAGTGCAGGTGGGAGCTCCATGACTTGCACCCGAACAACACATCTCCCGTTGGGTGTTGTCTTTTCAACATATTCTGAGCTCCCAGTCAATAACTTAAGATTCTCTAGTGGATTAGATCCCTCCCCTTCAATAGTCTCCTTATAGGAGACAAGGGGAGGTGAGACCTCCATGTTTACTCTTGCAAATCTATCTTTCAAGTCCTTTATGCACCTCTCAAGATGAACCTCTCCAGCAGCAGCAAGCACTTGCTCTCCTCTGGCAGAAACACTTACTTCTACAAATGGGTCTGCCCGGTTCAGAAGCCTCAAACCCCTCATAAGTGCACCCATATCTGCCGGATCAGATGGTTCAATCGCCACTCTCAGAGTTGGAGAGACTTGGAAAACCATACTTGAGAATGGCCAACAGTTTCTTGTGGATGACAGAGTCGCACTCTTTAAGATATGCTGACCAAGGCCTCGAATCGCAACAACATTCCCCGCCTTTGCAGTCACCACTGGTTTCAATCCTTGTCCCATCATCAGATACAAGGACTGCAACTCTGCTTCCTGCACATGCTTTTGCATTCCTTCCCCTTTTTTAAGTGGATCATATAAAGCTGAAAGAACATTAATTCTCTGCCCCAAAGAAAGAACCCCACTGAAAATCCTTGCAAATGCTAGGAAGCACTCATCTGAATCACTAGCTCCCCATTCTTCCGCGAAATTGTTCATAATTTCCCCATGTGGGCCCCTTTGAGGAAGCATTTTTATTGGAACAGCAAACATTTTAGATACAAATGCAACACAAGGAGCTTCTAGGCTAGAATCACAGGCCTCAACACACTTCCTCACATGCTCAGCTTCTGCCAACACATCCTGACAAGTCCCATCATCCACAACCTCCCTCTTTGGAAGCAAGCGGGCAATTCGAATAGACTGAGCTGTAATGGGATCAGGCATACATTTAACAACCATTGACAAGACTGTATCTGCCAAAGGAAGCCAGCGGCTCATAACCGCTTGAAGCACTACTTTTGGATCCTTGTTCTGGAGTTCACGAGAAGGTACAGACAAGTTAAAGGACTTGATGACTTTCTCAAGCATTGCCTTATCCCCATCAAGAGCTGCCTGATAAACTTGCCAGAGAGGCTCAAGCACAAACTGTACAAACATAGGCCGAGCCTTACTCCCTCCACTAATTCCCTTTTTTCCGACAATCATTTTGGTCTTTGAATTAAAATAACGGGGACCCCACAGAGCTTTCTGCAACGCAGTGACACTCGCCCCAAGCTTCGACGCATATATATCAGCAAACTCAGTAATACAAAAACCCCACCCATCCAAAGCACAAACGAAAGCCACATTTCCTTTTTGGGGTTGGAAAGTATCTTCTTCATCATCCTCAATGAACTCCTGATTCTCCTCACCCATCTCACCAGTAGGACCTGCAAGTATCATATCTACATCAGAAAGATACTTCTCCGACTTGTAGCCACTAACAATCCCATTAACCTCATGAACAATTCTCTGCAATCGATTGTAGGCTTCCATTGGACTCAGTTTCAGTTCTGAGATCAATCTATCAATCTTGTTGAGGACTAGGCAAGGTGTAAGCTTTTCTATCCATGCCTGACGCAAGACGGCATGGGTCTGTATGTGAACACCCTCAACAGCATCAACTAAGACCAATGCGCCATCACTCAATCGGGCAGCAGTCGAGACCTCGCTGCAGAAATCCATGTGCCCTGGTGAATCTATGAGATTAATATTGAACTCATTGTACCGCAGAGCAATCGAAGAGCTCTTCATTGTGATTGCCCGCCTCTGCTCTTCGTCTAGATAGTCCATAAACCTCAACCGGCCAGCCTGCTTCGGGTGGAGTATCCCACTTCCAGCACCAGCAATCAGATGGTCAGCAAGGGTGGTCTTGCCATGATCGACATGGGCAAGGATGCAAATGTTACGAACTTTACGGCATTCGGAATCCCCCATCTTAATCACAAACCAGACTACTATCCCAGCTATTAGCTTATGATGAAACTAGAAAGAGACTGATTCTAAGAATTAGAAACCCAGAATACCAAATACCAGAAGTTCAATTCAAACAAAACCCAATGTAATATCACCAAATCAACATGTAATTTCTCGAGAAGTCAAGGAATAGGAGGCACTGACTCTTGTTAGGTTCCTTTCTGTGGCAAATTGGAGAAACCCTAGCAATGAAATTGTTCTCTGCGCCCTTATCGCCCTTGTTCTTGAAGATTCTAATAAACATGTCGATGGATAAACTTCAGACCAGAGAGGGCAATAGAGAGTAAGGCAAAGTGAAAAAACGCGAGCTTTCGTACCTCTTGTGAACTAGATAAACCATAGAAGGACTAAGAGTACCCTTTGAGATGACAACCTGAGAAAAATTAAATCACGGCAGGTTCAAAACAAAATTTCGTTCTCTTGCAACAACAAGAAGAGCGAGCTTCGGTCTGAATAAACAACGGATGTGTGAGATCTTGACGGGCCGTAGGGCTAGAAAAGAGTTTAGGTCGCGTTTGTCTCTTAACAATGGATTCGGCTCCACTGTTGAGCTACAGAAGCGGCAGCGCGGCACCAAAATGCGCCACATGTACAAATGTCAATCCAAGGGCTCAGGAGTGATGGCTGTAAAATAAATTGAAGAGCACCGTAACAATCCGAGCTCTTCTTCCATGCATGAGAATATTTTTCCATATCAAACCTCTATTTCAGACAACCAGTCCTTAGTCATTCCCAATGATTGTTTCGGCTAATATCAGTCTCTATCGGTTTGTATCGGTTAGATATTGATTTGATTTCAATTTTTATATGGATTTAGTAAAACAATATCATATCAGCCAGATATCTGTATTGATCGCAGTCAATACCAATATGAATCGATGTATTTAAATACCCATACCTCAAACCATGGCATGATATAGAAAGATATGATTTGGATGATGTAAACAAATATGATTGAATGGGAGACCAATCCATTCGATTGTAAAATCTCCTTGGTATTTGGGTATATTATATTAGTATTCACTTGATCGGATAAGTATGTTTAAAATGAATCGAAACCGTGATTAGGATGTAAACGGATCGAATTCAAACTTGATACACTATTATCTGAATCTGAATCTGTTTACCAACTACTCAATCTGAATCCAAAGGATGAATAAAAACCAAATCCGAATTCGAAATTTAACCTGATATCTGGTTAAAATCTGATTCGAATCCGGACAATGGAATTGGAATACAAATTGTATGGAAAATGAGAAAAAAAAATTTCCAAAGTTAAAACAAATATATATCCTACCCTAAGAAAATAAATTATGAAACTTAAATGATTGTATAAACATTAAGGTTATATGCGTCATTAACGCTCTAAAATCTAAGGTTATATGCGTCTTGACATTAGACTAAACAAAGCAGATATAATCCAGATTGTTCGAGTGATATCCAAATCTGATTGTTCGAATTTGGATCCTCTTAAACGAATGCGAATTCGATTCGAATGGGATCCGGATCTTCAACATTTACATCATTAACCGTAAATTGAAACCATTTAAAAATCAGGACCCAAAGCAGAAAATTTTAAAATCCTAAAATTAAATAACGAAGAACAAAATCTAGAAGGAAAAATGAGAAAATTGAATCCATTACCGGTGCCGACGATTAGGAGGAGCTTTATGAGGTAATCGTAATGGATTCACATTGTCTCCTCCCAGTCATTCTGGGAGGATGCGGTAACCTGCTTCGGATGGCTGCCGCGTGGCTCTTGGGTGAATCCGAGACCCATATCTGAACCGACACCTCTTGTCGGCTTGGCATGCCGGCTGGGTGTTGACTCAGATGTAGGTCTTGAATTCACCGAGAGCCACGTGGCGGCCATCAGAAGAAAGTTGCCGCTGTCCTCCCAAAATGACGAACCTGAATCGTCTCCTATGCGTATGGGCATAGGAGAGCTGTCTGAGACCACCAGATGGCCACTCCTTGGAATGTCAATAATCCGACGGTAAGTAATTATTTGGGTTAGTTTGGTGGTTGTAGGTCACGATACAGATAATCAAATGACATAGTTACAATTTCAGTTTCAGTTTCTCTTTTCTACTTTGTAAGTTTCGGTTTGTATTTGCGTCTTTCAGAGTAGCTTGAGGTTTTGTTGTTCCATCGTCTTCTTGGAGGCTTATCGAAGGTGGGGTTTTTTCCTGTAGCGCCATTTTCTTATCCCTTTCTTCTCTCTGATTGATTTGGTAATGGTAGATCGTTTTGAGAAAAGTTGCAAGAAAGCTCGCGGTTGGAGTGTTGTATAAAAAAATCTAAAAGAAACAAAAAACATTGCAGAAAACAGAGAAAATAAAAAATTAGAAGAAGAAAAACCAAAGCATTATTAAAAAAAAAAGTAGAAAGAGAAGAGCAGAAGAAGCAAAAGGGAAGACGAAAGGGCGATTTCGTTCCGAGCTCAAGAGAAAAACGCAGAGGAGGGAAAAGAAAAATCATTCATTGTAGAAAAACAGAGAAAATAAAAAGCTAGAAGAAAAAAGAGCAAAAGCATTGAAAAAAATAATAAAAATAAAAAGAGAAGAGCAGCAAAACGAGAAACGAAAGAGGAAAGGGTGATTTCATTTGGAGCTCAAGAGAAAAACACAGAGGAAAGAAGAAGAACATCAAAGTACCGTTGGATTATTGACATTTCACATGGCGGTCATCCGACGGCCTCCGCCAGCTCTCCTATGCCCGTACACATAGGAGACTATTCGAATTCCAAAATGACTGGGAGGAGACCATTCGTAATTGGCTTCAAACGCAGCAGGCAGTTCTTGCCTGTGCGTGTACGCGCAGAGAAACAAAACAGTCATGGGGCACGTGTCGCAAAAATGATGGTGTGGGACGGGTGACTGTTCTCCCCAAGCTGATCCGGACTCAACGGTCAGCAAGTTAGACAAACTCCAGAAAAGTATAAAGAAAGCGGAAGACGTACTTGAGTCTTTGTTCAGTTACAAGTGCCGATTTTAATGGAGTTCCAGCCGTTTCATGTTCAATCAATGCCACCAGATTTCGGTTTACATTCTCCTTCCTTCATTTCTCATGGATTTTCTCTCTTCAATCAATATCCGAACCTAAAGAAAAAAAAAAAGTGAAAAAAAAAGAGGAAAATCACATAAACTTCGATCATTGTTGTTGTTGTTCATCAACCTTTTTGTATTACCTGCTTCGATCTTGAAATGGGGAAAGATGGTATAGATTTTGACAGAATAGAAATATAGGAGTAGAAGAAAAACCTTGAAATCAGTTTCAGTTCTTTGGGCGTACAGGAGTAGTTGTTTTCCTGTACGCCAAATCCCAAAGCATGAGTATCCAGACCCATATGTTATTTTTTCTCATTCTCTTCTCTTTCCTCTGCAACTCCCTCCCTGCATCCGGTGACTCCAAATCTGCATCTGTCTCGTATCTCCTGAACTGTGGTGTTCCAAATGGCGGACTTATGGATGCAGATGGCCGTAAATGGGATACCGATACAAAATACCTTGCATCAGCAGACAATTCCATCCCTGCCAAAGCACAATTCCAAGATCCTTCTCTGCCTTCCACAGTTCCTTACATGTCAGCAAGAATTTTCACGGCTGTATCTACTTACATCTTCAAGGTTTCTCCAAAGCAACGAAACTGGGTGAGGCTCCATTTCTACCCGGCCGAATACACCAGCCTCAACACTACTGATGCATATTTTGAAGTGGTCGCCAATGGAATTACAGTCCTCAAAAATTTCAGCGCTTACATCACAGCTCAAGCCCTCACCCAGGCTTACATTTTGAGAGAATTTTCCCTGAGCGCTTCCCCAAGCGGGCGTCTGAACATCACCTTCTTGCCCAGTTCCATACACAATGGATCTTACGCTTTCATCAACGGCATCGAAGTAATTCCGACGCCGGACTTGTTTACGCCGGCGACAATGGTTGGATTCACTGATCAGCTTGTTGATGTTGAGAGCTCTGCATTCCAGACGATGTTCAGGCTAAACGTAGGAGGGCAGTATATTCCCCCAAACAATGACTCCGGGCTCAGTCGTACATGGTTTGACGATTCTCCATATATGTTTGGAGCTGCCGTCGGTGTCCAAGCTGCTGCTGATAAGAACATCAAGATCCAGTTTCCCACCGAAACACCAGCATACATTGCTCCAATGGATGTGTACAGTACGTACAAATCGATGGGACCAGATTCCAAGATCAACCAGAATTACAATCTCACCTGGGTTTTTCCGGCCGATGCAAATTTCACTTACATCGTTAGATTACATTTCTGTGAGCTGCAAATGACTAAGATCAACCAGAGAGTCTTTGATATCTACATCAACAACCAGACGGCGCAAGCTGCAGCAGATGTGATCGCGTGGGCTGGTTCCAAGGGGGTACCAGTATACAAGGACTACGCAATACAGGTCGAAGATTTGCCCGGCGACGAAGAGATTACGGTGGCCTTGCATCCCTCTGTTTCAGTGAAGCCTGAATTCTATGATGGAATCCTCAATGGATTGGAGATATTCAAGATGAGTGACAATGCCGGTAACTTGGCTGGCCCCAATCCTGTGCCGTCGCCATTGATGATCAAGGTCGAGACTTTCCGAGAGCCTGTAAGGGATACATCAAAATTCAACCAGAAAGCTCAGGTGATCGGTGGAGCTGCCGGCGGCGCCGCTGCTTTCGGTCTCATGGCTGCTATCTGCATTGCTGCTTACCAGCGGAAAAGACGAGAGTCTGGAGGTGATTCTAGTATCTCAGGATGGTTACCTCTGTATGGAAACTCACAGACGTGCAGTAAATCGACAATCTCTGGTAAGAGCTGTGCAAGTAGCCATCTATCGACCATGGCTGCGTCTCTTTGCCGGCATTTTTCCTTGTCGGAGATCAAACATGGTACCAAGAACTTTGATGAATCTCAAGTAATCGGTGTTGGAGGTTTCGGCAAGGTTTATAAAGGAGTTGTTGATGGACAAACCAAAGTAGCCATTAAAAGATCAAACCCGTCATCGGAACAGGGGATTAATGAGTTCCAGACTGAAATCGAGATGCTTACCAAATTAAGACACAGGCATTTGGTCTCATTGATTGGATATTGCGAAGAAAACAATGAGATGATCTTGGTGTACGATTACATGGCTCATGGTACCTTGAGAGAGCATTTGTATAAGGGTAACAAAACTATTTTATCATGGAAGCAAAGATTGGAAATCTGTATAGGTGCAGCAAGAGGACTTCATTACCTTCACACTGGTGCCAAATACACAATCATTCACAGAGATGTGAAGACCACGAACATTCTCTTGGATGATAACTGGGTCGCCAAGGTTTCAGATTTTGGGCTCTCGAAAACTGGCCCTAACATGAATCAGGCACACGTCAGTACAGTGGTGAAGGGTAGCTTTGGGTACTTAGATCCAGAGTATTTCAGGCTACAGCAATTGACTGAGAAATCAGATGTATACTCATTTGGGGTTGTTTTGTTCGAGGTATTGTGTGCAAGACCTGCGTTAGATCCGAGTCTTGCTAAAGAACAAGTCAGTCTCGCAGATTGGGCTTTATACTGCTCAAGGAAGGGAGTTCTGGAGGATTTGATTGATCCTCATCTTGAGGGAAAGATCAACCCTGAGTGCTTCAAGAAATTCGCGGATACAGCGGAGAAATGCTTATCTGATCACGGAATTGATCGTCCATCGATGGGTGATGTGCTGTGGAACCTTGAGTTTGCACTTCAATTGCAGGAAAACCCTAATGGAGTGAAAATGGAAGATATGGATGACAGGAGAACAAATAGCCTAAGCCCGGTTTTTGAGCATGAGGCTGATATGGGTATCCATGGAGCTGAGATCGAAAGCATCGAGGAAAATTCAAGCGTCGTCTTCTCGCAGCTTACGCATCCTCAGGGCCGATGAGGAGGATTTTTCTTTATTTTTCTTTATTTTTTTTTTTTTGTGCAGCTTATACATTTAATATCAGATATTTTCGTTTTTTTTTTCTATCACCTTATTAGAGGACGATGCTTTTGTAGGTTTTTTTTTTTTTTTTAATTTTTTTTTTGGTAAAGATGCTTTTGATGCTTGAACCTTGTAACAGACACACTCTCTCTCTCTCTCTCTCTCTCTCTCTCTCTCTCTCTCAATTATACAACAGATAGACTAATTAAAATGGATAAAAATCTTCTCTTAGTGGGGTTCGGCAGGAGATTTGGATGCATCCAATCAATGCCCAATACCTGGGTGTTGATTGGATCCGAGCCGTTCATCCCAGCTGACACCCAGCTGACACGTCTTTGTGCTTCACCTTATCGGTTGGAATAGACGGCTTGGATCCAATTGACTCTCACGTGTCGAGCATTTGCTAGATGCAGTCGAATCTCCTGCCTACACCCCTGGCAATAGACGATTTGGATCTAACTAAAACTGATGATAACTTTATAATCGAATTAATCATTGCTATGTGTGGTAACTTAATTAGGATCAAAGACAATATCCTATCCCTTTTAACAACTTCTAATGGTTGTAATCTAATATCCATGGTTCAAGGTATCAGCATCGATTTGGTTGACTCAGGTTAGAGATTGACCAGCAAGTTAGGGATTTAAATCGTCTCATCCCTGAGATTTGGGAGGCGTGGCGGCAACCCCACTAGATGGTCGCCATGTGGAGGTCGGATGAATCCGATCCCTCCGTTCGAGCCGACACTCTCTTGTCGGCTCGGCTTGTCGGCTCGAACGGAGAGGTCGGATCCAATTGACTCCCACGTGTCGAGCATCTGCTAGATGCAGTCGAATCTCCTGCCTACACCCCTGGCAATAGACGATTTGGATCTAACTAAAACTGATGATAACTTTATAATCGAATTAATCATTGCTATGTCTGTTAATTTAATTAAGATCAAAGACAATATCGTATCCCTTTTAACAACTTCTAATGGTTGTAATCTAATATCCATGGTTCAAGGTATCAACATCGATTTGGTTGACTTAGGTTAGAGATTGATCAGCAAGTTAGATATTGGCCTGGTCAATCTCTAATCTATTTTAATATTATTTTAATAAAGATAAGATATGTGTTAGTATCCCATGAGAGATCCAATATCAGATCGATTTTAGATATGACCAATATCATGTCTAAGACTTGGATTTAACACCATGCACATATCATAAAATGTAATTTTATGATAGAACCAACTCGAACAACTTTGTAGTCACAAAATTTAACCCAAAAAAATTTAAAAAGAAAAAGAAAAAAAGAAAGGAGATTGACTCTAGAAAGACATTCTTATCATATTGGCCTACATGACACCCAATTCAACTAATTTGAAAACATAAAACTTGGAATATCTCAAGTTTTAAAAATGACATTTGGGATGCCATGTTGACTTTTTGTTGTTCAAATATATGTTTTCTATTTTACTTAAAAGGGTGCAAGTTTGGTTCTGTTAATCTGAATCCCCCACAGCCTGTCCTAACTTGAACAGGGCTTGGGCCGGCCCTGACCCTGCTTCTGGTCTATTAGTTAGTTTCCTAATAATGGGTTGATTCTCACTTAAGGCGAACCATTAATACATAAAATGTAAAACTATTGCATTGTATACAAGAAAAATGTATTTCTTGAATTAATAAATAAGCAAAGAAATAGAATTGTATTGGGACAACTACACATTTGGACCTGAAACCATCATGTTTTTCCCTCCCTAGCTAATGTGACCACACCAAACCATGCATTGGCGCAGGGAGAAAGGTCTCCGACTAAGAAAATAATAGATGGAGGTGAAAATCTCTCTGGGAAAAAGAAACAAAAAATGCTCTTATTATTAATAATAATAATAAAGTTAATTGGGGGTTTTAAATTAAGGATGCAAATAGATAGTTGAAAATTCGGATTTGATTTGAATTTGTATCCGTTTAGGAGAATCCATATTCAAACAATTGGATTCAAATTCGAATTCGGATAACAGGGGTGGGATTCAAATATTAGTCAAATGGTCAGAATTATATCCGTTCCGTTTAGTCTAGTGTTAAGACGCATATAATCTTAGGATTTAGAGTGTTAAGACCCATATAGCCTTACTGTTTATATAGTCATTTAGGGTTTCGCCGCTTATTTTCTTAGGGTATGCTATATATTTGTTTTAAATTAGGTTTTTTTTTTTTTTTTTTTTTTCATTTTTCTTACCATTTGTATTCTAATTCTATTTTTTGGATTCAAATAAGATTTTAACTGGATATCCAGTTTAATTTTGAATTCGGATTTGGTTTTTATTTATCCGTTAGATTTTGAATTGGATTCGGATAAGGGAATTGGTAAACAGATTAGGATTTGGATAGTAGTGTAAACAGATTAGGGTTCGGATAGTAGTGTATCCGCTTTGAATTTGATCCGTTTACACCCTTATTCTAAACCCAGAGTTTCATCAACTTTGACCATGAGTCCATGACCAGTTTTATATGGAATCAGATATGGATGTTCCAGTTCTGGGTCAACCATGTAGTCTTGTTCGGTTTCTCAAAATTTATTGCTACAACATTTAGAAGGACCCGAACAACGAAACAAACAAATTTGGCCCTATATGGTGATATTCTATTTCAAAAATATGTTTATGAGGTATAAACAATTTTCCTGTTTTTGCATAAAAAATAAGTTTCTATTCTCTAAAAGTAATATGGTATAACTTGAAAAAAAAAAGAGAGGAAAAAATACTGTTTCCTTCTTGAGATTTGTTTAAAAGACAAATGCCCCCAAATTTTTTAGAAAAATATAAATACCTCCCCTACAAGCATTATTAAAATACAACTAAACCCACATTGTTGAGTATATTCTATTAGATACTGGCAGTGAGAAGCCAATATTATTTTAGTGATCAAAGTAACACTTTACAAATGTGAAGTATCTGTTTTACCCTTATTGAAATAAGACCTTCTCTTTCTACTAGTTTTACATCCTCTATCGTGGCTATCGTCAACTGCCGCCATAGGTGAGGTATCCGATTGATGCAACTTGAGAGACCGTCTGTCGGATCCAAGGAGCGAAAATGAAGGTGATAGGCGAGAAAAGAGTGAAAACGGGGGAGTTCGGGGAGAGGAAGATGGATAGATACACTCGGGAAGCTAAGAGGATTAGTTTAATAGAGCCGAAATCCATGGTAGGAGTGACCTACGGACGAGAAAGGTTGGAGAAATGTTCTTTGAGAGGAAAAGAAGTCAAAATCAAATGTAGTGTCTGAACGTTTGACATAGCTAGAACCAGTGCTTCCCTTACTCTTGTCAGCTTCCAAGCCTCTCTTAACCCTGTCTAGTTTATTAAGAAAAAAAAAAGAACAAATTGATAAACCCAATTATAAACTCGAATTGATGGATTTGAAGCTTAAAATCATACCTTTCCTTTAAATCTACTCATGGACTTTGAAGCTGTTGAGGGTGCTAATATTATTGGTAGCGTTGCAGGTGATAGTGCTGACCTGATTAATGAGGGTAACGACGTTCTTGTTGTTGATTCAAGAACTGGTAGGGCCGATTTTGAAGCTAGTAGGGTTGGGAACAGATCCAAGGAAGCCATGGCATCTGTGAGATCCTTTGCAGGCGTGGCCAGAGGTTTTCAAAGTGTTTCAACAGAAGGAATGACTGAACCTACTTCTGTTGCAGTACCTAGAGTAATGATACCACAAGGCACTTATGATAGGCAGTTAAACAACCTAATTGGGCATATTGACTCTAGGGGACTGACTTTATCTACAATTGAAAAGCCTGTAAAGCAGCGATGGGGGAATATTGGGTTTGATATGATCTCCTTGGGAAGGGGTTTTTTCACTTTCAGATTCAACACTGAAAGGGAAAAGCTTTTTGTCCGGAAAAGAGGTTTAATAAAGATTGAAGGAAGAATTATGAGGTTTCAAAACTAGGAACCTGATTTTAATGTTATGACTCAAAGTATTTCTCGAAACCTGCAGTGGAAACGGTTTCCTAACTTGCCACATGATTATTGGGAGCAGTTGATTCTTTATTCTATTGCTCAGACTATTGGGAGGCCAATAGAAATGGATCATAGGACTCAAAGTGAAACCCTAGGCCGATATGCTAGGGTTCGGGTAGAGGTGGAAAGAAATACTCTAAGAAAAACTGAGATTCTAGTTGGGAAGATACATTGTTCCTCTGGGAAGGAACATTTTTTCAAACAAGAAGTAGTATATGAGGATCCACCTCCAAAGTGCACCCATTGTTTGAAATTTGGCCATATAGTGGAGAACTGTAAACTGCTTTTGAACAAGGATGATGTAGGGATTGTTGAAGAGAGAGCAAGACCTAATGATGTTCACGAGCCTATCCATGAAGTTCAATAGGTGAATGTCGTTGCTTCAACATCTGGTAATACCAATTCTATTGTGGAGGGGGTATCTGAGATAATGAATGTTGAACAACCTACTGGACTTGGAATACAATCTGTTGAAAGGCAGGCATGGGCTGATGCAACAGACAATGAGGACAGTGATAGTCATGAAGAAAGTGATGAAGAGCAGCCTTAGCTACAAGCAGAAGTTATACAATAGTTAAATCTAGTTGATGCTAGTAGTCCAATACTAGACATAGAGAATGTTACCAAGGAACCGACTTCAACTCTACATGGTTCAGGAAGTGGTAGGGTTACAAGGACTGAACTGGGGATGGTTGAGGTTGCTTTTATAGAAATGGAAACTGTTGATGCTCTGCTTATGAATGAAGCACAAGGTCAGAAAGAGACTCCTTTTAGTCAAGTTAGACGAAGAAGAGGAAGGTCAAGGAAGACTCAAGTGGTAGAACCGGACTTGGGTAGGACTGGAGGTAAGAAGAAAAAAAATGTTTCCAAATGAAAGTCTTATACTGGAACATTAGGGTTGTCTCAAAACCAAAATCGAGGCAAGAAATAAAAAACATTGTTAAGGAGCATGCTCCTTTTATTATCTGTTTGGTTGAGCCAATGGTTTAGCCTGAAAAATATCCAGCTACTATGATGGATAGGCTAGGACATTGTGTTGACTTTGTCTCAAATAATAGAATAAATAAGCCACCTAATCCCTGGATTATGTGGAAAAGAGGTTTGAAAAAACCAATTGTGGTGATGATTGCTCAACAGCAAATTATGATTTTTGCAGAGATGGATGGTATAGTTTGCCTTCTGACTTTTATGCATGCTAACAATTTCAAAGTAGGAAGAAGAGCTCTATGGTATGATATTGCATCCTTGGAAAATCCAATGGCCCCATGGCTTGTGTGTGGAGACTTTAATTGCACATTATATTTACATGAAAAAACTGGACAGACTCCTTTAATTCTTCTGCAGCTGCAGAGTTTGCTGCTTGCTTAGATTATGTGCCATTAACACAAATTCAATCAACAAGGCTGAAGTTTACATGGACAAACAGAAGATTACTGGGAAATGTTAAGGCGTTACTGGATATGAGTGCCTGTAATGATCAATGGCTAAGTAGATTTGAAGATTGCTACCAAAGAGTTCTACCTTGGACTGCTTCTGATCATTGTGCTTTGTTGGTGGGTTGCTCCATTCCAAGGCCTCATAACATGCCTTTTCGGTTGCAAAGATTGTAGTTAGATCATGACTGTTTCAAAAAAGTGGTTAGTGATGCTTGGAAGATTCAACTGTCAGGGAATCCATATTTTGTTTTAATCAAAAAACTGAAGCACCTAAAATCAATTTTAAAGATATGGTCCAAGGATACATTCCCAAGAGTCGATGAAGGGGTTAAGAAAGCACAGATTGAACTGAAAGATGTCCAAGAGACAATTTAGATTGTGGGTTTAAATAGCTCTTTACAAGATATGGAGAGCTTGGCATCTAAAAGGTATGAACATGCACTTGATTTACATTATAACTTATGGAAGGAAAAGTCATGTGTACAGTGGTTACATGAGGGCAATAGAAATACTAAATTCTTTCATAGTTATGCACGTGCAAGAAGAAGGAAAAGTACAATTAGATTTTTGAAATCAGATAGTGGTTCTACTATTGAAAATATCGAAGAACTGAAAGACCATGTGATTGAATTCTACACAAATTTACATAGTAGTGTGGGCACCATAAAATATGAGGAGTCTTTGGATAATATTTCAAGATTAGTGTATGAGGAATCTTTGGAATTATTGGATGCTATCCCTATAGTAGATGAAGTAAGAAGAGCTGTATTTAGTCTAAATTCTCAAACTGCACATGGACCAGATGGTTTTCTAGGAAAGTTCTTTCAGAGCTGCTGGGAAATATTTGAAAATGATCTTGTGGCTACTGTTGTTTCCTTCTTCAAGTCTGGATATCTTCCTCATGGTTTAAATAATAATTGTATCACTCTTGTTCTTAAATTCAGTGGTGCCTCAAGACTGACTGACTATAGGCCTATCTGTGTTGGTAATTTTATATATAAATTTTTACCAAAGATTATGTCCATGAGGTTAGGTGCTTTCTTGGGACCACTAGTGTCAGAAGAGCAAGGAGCATTTGTCAAAGACAGACTAATTCAAAACAATATTAGACTAGCATCTAAGTTAACTACTCTGATAAAGAGAAGATCTAAAGAAGGGACAATGGCCCTAAAATTGGATGTACAAAAAGCTTTTGATATATTAAAATGGAACTTCCTGTTTGATGTATTGCAAGCTTTTGGGTTTTCAGTAACATTCATCAACAATTTGACAACTCTTTTTAAATTAGCATGAATGTTTGTTATGCTGAATGGAGGACCTGTTGGATATTTTGAGGCAAGCAGAGGATTATGTCAGAGAGATCCTCTTTCACCTATGTTCTTTGTGCTAGTTAAAGAAGTTATATGTAGAGGACTGAATAATATGACTCAAAAGGGAGACATTAAAGCCATTAACTGTAGATGTTCAAAAACTCCATCTCACTTATTTTTTGCAGATGCCATTTTGTTATTCTTGTAGACCCGTATGAAAGATGCTTAGTCCCTCAAAACTATGCTGCAACATTATTCTGAATATTCTGGTCAAAAGGTAAACCCATCAAAAAGTAAAAGCTTTTTCTATGGGGTGTCCAATGCTAAAAAGAACAGGATTCAGTCCCATTTGAATTCATAGAAGGGAAGTTCCCAACCAAATATCTTGGAGTTGAAATCTTTAGTGGGAGGATTAAAAAACAGTACTTCATGCCTTTATTGGACATACTAAAAAGGAAATTCTCAGTGTGGAATGGTAGGCTACTGAGCATGGCTAGGAGGGTGGAGTTGGTGAAATCTGTTATTAGCAGCACATTTATTCACTCCTTCTATACATATAAATGGCTAAAGTGTGTTCTTCAGCATGCAGAAATGTGGATGAAAAATTTTATATGGAGTGGAGACCCTAATCAGAGAAAGTTTGTGGTAGTTAAATGAAAATCTGTATATAGGCTGAAAAATAAAGGAGGATTGGGTATAAAAAGCCTTCAAGAGGTAAACAAAGCTCTTCTTTCTAAATTGACATGGAATGTGTTAACTGAGGACTCTCTATTTGTTGTTTTTATGAGATCAAAATATTTGATGACAAATAGATCTTTGAAGAATACCTCTGATACATCAGTTGTATGGAGAAGTATGCAAGCTTCTTAGGATTGGACAGCTAGTTATATAAGATGACTAATGGGGGAAGGTAATACTATTAACTTTTGGACTGACAGATGGTTAGAATCCCACACAATTGCTGAAATATTGGATATACCAACATCAAGAATAAAAGATTTATCTGCTTAGGTATCTGATTTTGTAAGAGATGGAGTATGGTCTTTCCCTATGGTGATGTCTCCAGCCCTTCAAGAAATACTAAATAAAACAGCTCAAATCAGGCCCATTTATGGGATGAAAGACAAGTCTATTTAGTCTCTGGAACCAAATGGAAGATTTTCGGTATCCTCAGCTTGGAGGAATAACCGAGTATCAAATGATAGGCCGGTCCAATGATGTGTGGACAAGAATATGGAGCCAAAAACATCCATATTTGGATGGAGATGGTGCAATAAAAAGCTTCCAACTGATGATGAAATCAGGAAAAGACAAGTACCTATAACTTCTAGATGTCACTTATGTAGGAAGTTTAAGGAAAGCTTTAATCACATTTTTTTTGGAGTTCTCTTTCTCCAAAACAATATGGAATCAAATCCTATCAAAAAATAAATTGAGATGGGAGGGATTTCATTCTTCAGATCTTCTTTTTTCTTGATGGAAGAGGAAAAAAAGAATTGTTCCAATGAAGAAGATATGGATGACATTGCTGTAAGACCCGCACTCCATGAATCCGATCTAAACCTCTATTTCATGTCGTAACAGGTCTTCCAATCATAATCGGATCAAACGGGATGAGCGGATGATAATCAGGTACGAAAACGGACCAAAATTTATGATATTTTTCATACCGGTCTCATGATACCGGTTGATCGGTATGTCTGCGCGGGGCAGACTAATCAGATCAGGAAACGGATCTCTATGGGTCCCGCTTGTCAAATCTCAGTCCTAGAGACTTTCCTAACATAGGAGAATTTCCTTAAACTCCATCCTAGCCTATTTAAGGACCTCTAAACCTCCTTAAATCTCTTTGATTGATTCTCACAAACCCTAGAGAGGAGAAGGAGATCTAAAGAGGAGAAGGAGCAGAGAAAGGCTGAAGAGGAGTCTTCATTGGACAAAGAACACCATAGTTCGTGAACCAACGGTAAGTGCCTGTACTTTTCTCTAGGTTAAGTATTGTGGATGATTGATCAATACCATGCAAGGCTAGGTATTGATCTAAAACCCTTAATTTGTTGTTAAACCCTAATTGTTCGATAAACCCTAGATTCGAATGTTAGGCTAAGGATCATCGAAACTAGGACTTGAATGGGAGATAAAACAATCTTAAAACATTGCTAAAGCCTAGTATGCATAGGAGGAAACGTAGGAGTCATAATCGGTGACCAACGGAAGACGAACACTAAGTTAGTGGTTTTTCGGAGGCATACAGGTCGACCATACCTGTCGCACTACATGCGACCGGTACAACGACTGATACCTCTCAGGAATTGGTCAAGGAGGGACCGGTCGACCATACTGGTCACACCATCCTCACAGTGCCGCGATCGGTACCTGCGATCGGTATGCACTATGCAGGGTATTTTTGACCCAGTTGGTTTTCGACCAACGTAAACCCTAAGGAACTAATTCTAACCAAACCCTAACATGTTGTAGGACCTTGTGATAGCGAGTTTGGATTCTGTGACACGGAGCAAGCTAGCAATCAAGCGTCAGGTAAGGGAATCAGACCCAAACCCTAGTTAGCTAATAACAGTAAAACATTGTTAATAACTATTGTTTCTATGGAGTGTTGCTTCTGCATATTCATATGTCATCTTTAATTTCAGTTATTATATCTATTCATGCATACTCGCTATGCTAGGATTGTGTGTTAGGCATGTGAATATTTTTGTTGGTGTGTGGAATGGGAAGAGCTGGGGGTCTTGGACCATTTCTCACACTAGTATCTTTTCGTATAGCTGTTGTCTTAGCATGCTTGGTGCGGGTAGGGTATCAGGGGGAGGACGTGGCATTGTGGACTCTGGCCTGACCACCAGACTTGAGCTCTATCTCTATGACGTAGGGAGCTGTGCTGGGATAGGATCTACTATGATGACATATAGGAGTGGTTAGTTGCGAGCCCAGTTTGCAAGCCCTCGCCAATAGGGGCTTACGTGTTGGTGTGGTAGGGTATCAGGGGAAGTACTGGCGGTGTGTGATCCAGACATTTTAGATCTATCTCTATTCCATGGTGGGTGCATGTGGGACGATAATGGTGTTTGATCCATTGGACGGATTCACACACTCATATATTGAGGTGTGGTGGTCGCTAATCCTTTCTATAGCACATTGCAAACTTAGAACTTGACCAGAAATATGAATGTTACTCATGCATATTGCTTGTTGCATTGTCTGATTTTCTTACTGAGCTAAGTTGTAAGCTCACTCATATGTATACACCATTTTTAGATGTTGATGTAGGTTATACTATGGATGACTACATGGATGCCCAGTGCATGGAGGTGTTGCTGCCTTGGAAGTGCAAGCAGGAGAGGACGAGCATGACGTTTCATGCGAGTGCCCTTATTGCGTGCCTCTAGGATGTTCCTGGTTTAGTTATTTTATTTTATTTCAGTTGGATGCATAAACAATGTAAAAATATTTTATTTACGTTTTGGTGTGGAGAATAATTGTTTACCATATTTACAATGTAGAACTTAGTTCATTTAATTTAAGACTTCCGTTGTATTTATTTATAATCTGATTGTAGTTATGTGCAATGGTTTGTATAAGTGGACACGGTCTTATCGAGATCTTGATGTGAACCGTTGGTTTAGTGGCGGTTCACTCACACTTCTGGTTCAGTCAGAATTCAGGTGTGACAACTACTATTTGTTACTTTGTAAAGTCTTTGGAGGGCCAAAAATATGAGCTGCTATGATGGAATTAGGCTAATGCATAGAAGGATTTTATATGATATACAAGTTAAAATGAAATCAGATTCTGAGCTTAAACTATACGTAGTTAAAAAGGCTGAGGACTTTCACATTCAACAATTTTTTAGCCTTAAAACTAAACAAGGTAATAGCTCAATTGTTTTTCTAGTTACGTGGAGGAAACCACCAACAAGATGGTGTAAGTTAAACATTGATGGGTGCTCTTTGGGAAACCCAGGTGACTCAGGAGGTAGGGGTGTCTTTAGATCTGATAAAGGACATGTATTGTTTGCATTCTTGGTGTTTTACATCAGAATACAAACTACCAAACAGAATTACAAGCAACACTGGAAGGTCTAAAGCATGCTATCAGGCTTTGTGTGAGTAAGCTATGGATAGAATGTGACTCCAAAACAGTAGTGGAATACTTACTGAAGAAGGATCCTCCATGGTTTGTATTGCAGCAATGGAGACGGTTAATGGCTGACTTATCAAGCACTCAAATAAGAATTACACATTGTTTTCATGAAGCAAATGTGGTAGCCGATGCATTGGCAAAAAGAGGAGCAACAGAGCTAATTTATGAGTCATAGAATACATGTTCGAATTTTATTGCCAATGATGTAGTATGGGATGCCTTTGAGCATCAAAGATTTTGTTTTAAATAACTGTATTTTCATCCAATGATAGGGCTTTGCTGATGGCAATGCCGAAGTGGAGTTATTACTATCATTGTGATTTTTTTGTATTTTATTTTTACTTATTAACATAATTGCTTTGCTGACCTTTAGCAAAAAAAAAAAAAAAAAAAAAAAAAACTCTTGGACTTTTCTTTTGGGTTGTAAAAACAAATGGAATAAAGCTCTCTCTCCAGAATGGGATTTTTCTTCGTACTTGGAAAAAGCCCTAGAACTCCATTGGATTGGGTTAGCAAGAAAGGGAGACAAAAAATGGGGCCTCTGTCAAAGAGAAATGCATGGTATTGTCTCATTGGAATTTTTGATGCAGATAGCTTCAGAAGAGCAGAGAAAGCAGAATGATGAGATTGGACTATGATAGGTAGTGATATTATTGAGGAAGCCATTGCTAAAATTCTTTTCCTCTAATTCGGAATTTTGAATGAGATATCTGCCAATTTCTTGCGTTCTCAATTTGGTGCGAAGAACAGCATTACATCCTTAGCAAGATAAGGTACTTTGGAAGAGAAACAGACAGACTTCAGGTCTCTTTGGTTCGAGTCCGAAGTCTGAACTCTGATATTTAGATTTTCACAACACTAGCCGGTCCAAGATAAAACCAGGAGCTCGAGAAGAGAACAGAAGAAATAAAAGTAGAATAACGAGAAGGAAGAAGAAGAATAGAAGAGTAAAATGGAGGGGATGGATTGATATGATTGTTGCAATTATACCAAGGTGCGAAGACATTTTGGGTACATAACACGACACCTATCGGTTGCTTCCGATCCCCAATCGTTTGTTTATTGTCACTGGTGATAAATAAGATACAAAATGGCCCATTTTCTTCTCCAATTAAGAACATGCCAGGCTTCAAGGTTTCAAAGAAGCATCACAAGCACCTTAACCATCCCTTCCCATCTTCCCCTGAATCCATTCCTTTCGTACATGGAAACCTATTTTCAATCCTCAAACGGTTTCTGAACAACAAGTCTTCCATGTTGGAAATGATTTTTACTTAATTGGAGCTCAATCAATGGTGGGTATTTTCTCATCGTTCTCAACCCAACAAAACTATTTGGTCTACCATCCCTGGACAAGCTTTTGTTTTTACAGCAGTTGCAGAGACAAAGGTGGGAGAGAGTAGAGGTTCCTTTGCCATAAACAATAGGGAAGTTCATTTGATACCTTTCTAACGCCAACGATTATTCTTGAATAAAAAATTAGCATTTATTTGTTGAGTAGATCTTGTAATTGTAAATCTGAATATAGAGATTCCACAACTAGCCATCTATAGTGGCTCCACACCTAGCTTTCTTCCAAAACAAAAAAACAAAAAGAAGAGGAAATTCTGATTTTAGGATTCACGAAATGAACGACAACGAATATGGACTAATGGACTTGATGGTGGCTTGCTGTTCTTGTTTTCCAACTTTTTATGAGGGGCTGTTGGATGTGGGAAGTGGAGTGAGATGGAGTTGTGTAGAGATATTTTGCTTTATTCTGTGATTGGGGACTAGATTTTGATGGAATTGGATGGGGATGAGATGGTGAGTTTGGGATTGATTGAAACTATTACTGATCTCGCATACAACCTTGAGATTAACTGAAATCAAGAATCAATCAAGTATTATCGAGTATTGCTGGGAAAAAAATGCTTAGGGTTTGTCTATATAAAGAATTTAAAACTATAAATCCAGGGAGAGAAAGGAAGAAAGGAGGGGGGAAAAAGGGAGAGTGAGCGAGAAGAAGAAGAAGAAGAAGAAGAAGAAGAAGAAGAGAAGATGGGAAGGAAGGGCACATCTGCTACAGTTGCTTGTTTTAGGAGTTTCAATGGATAGAAATCATCTCCAGATGTTGGAGAGGTGCATGTATTAAAGATCTTTATGGTCAATATTATTTTATTAACTAATTAGCTAGTGAGAATCTTACGTTATTTGATAGGTTGGTCTAAGTCTTGTTTTGTCACTTGCCAGAGATATACCTTCCCTATTCATTGTAGAAATGAATTGGGATTACGAGATATATTTATACACTAAGGTAAGGAGTCTCCCGAGCTACTATGGTGATCTCGCTATTAGCACCCATAGCAAAGGAGAAAAAAGATAAAGTGGAAAGGCTCCAACCCAAAGATTGTCACAAGCAAACGGTAGGAAATTAATCTCCTACGCATATGTATGTCTTTATAGTTATGGTTTAATTTGTATCCCCATTGTATTTTAGATCTCTATATAGATTGATTAGGGTTTGAGATGAAACCCGGTGATTAAAAAAAAAAAAAAAAAATAATTGATATCAGAGTCTATCATATAAACCTATGATCAATGAGAATTTATTGTAAAGACTAGATGAAATCCAGTAATTGAAAAAAAAAAAAATTCTAATATTTGGTGTCAAACCCTACCATACAAACTTAGGATCAGTGAGAATTGATTGTAAAGACTAGTATTGATTGAGAATTTTTAGAGAATTTTTTTTTTTTTGAATTTTGGATCGAATCTGTAAGAGATTTCTTATTGAAGAATTTTTTTTTCAATCGATGAAAGGTCACAAACTATATACCATTGGAAGAGCTTAGAGAGACGGTGATGGTATCGTCACTACCGGACGCGCAACCATGCGCTGGTGGTAGTCGCAAGTGGATCTCACTCACGGAGAAGAAGAAAAAAAATGGCTCCTACTGACTTGGTCATTGCCGGGTCAACTCGAAAATCCTAGTGGGTTGCCTCCTCGAGTTATGACTCTGACCGAGTTGACCCATAGAGAGGATCGCCGAGCCACCTGTGTAGGTCAGCATGTACGACCCGACAATCCGGTCAACAAACCCAGTACCCCGTTGGCTTGGCCTGGATTCCTGACCTGGTAACCCATGCAGTTGGACACTTGGACCTAATTCCCAAGCTGAAGACCCGATTTTTTGACCCAAGAATCAGAATTCTAAATCAGGTTGGACTGATGGACAGACCTTTAAACTGGACAGGTGGATTAAGGTTGAACCATACCCACGTTGGTTTGGTCTGAACCAAACTGAACTGGATGTGTTTGGTTTGAACCAAACTGAGCTAGATCAGTATAGGCCGGACCAACCAGGCCGAATCGGATCAATTGGTCTGAACCAGAAATGGACTTAAGGGCATGTTTGGATCACCCGAGAGTGATCCCACACGCCGTCTTTGGGCGGCGCATGGGGGGTCGTATCTACCTCCAATTTTTTGCTTCAATCTTGTCTCATCCTAGACTTCATTCTGGAATATCATTTGATCACTTTTGGATTCCTAGGAAAGCTGTTTTTAATTCCTAAAACTAATTAGTTCCTTATTAGGTGTAGTAGGCCTTTCACTTCTTTGACAGTCATTCGGTTCTGGACCTAAAAGGCCCATCCCAAAACAGACCCACCCAGTAACGAAATCAGTTCCGAAAATTGATCCCCAGAACCCGCTCGAGAAGCGACCGGTTTTGGTCCCTTATTTACACCCCTAGGATTTCAACAGATCTTAATTTGAAAGGTGGATTACGAGAGGCTCTGTTTCTCTTAATATGGTGAGCTTAATTCCTACTGCCTTTGAACAGAGCTGGAATAAACCAACCGTGAGAATAGACCAGATGGATTGGGTTCAGCCCATGAGGAACAAGGCATTCAAAAGAATTGAATTTTAAAGGTTTAAAGGTGGGGACCGTGAGAATTATAGAGCTCAGTTTCTCTTTCATATGGAATGGAATTATGGATCGATTTAGCCAACCGATTTGGCAGATGGACCGGAACGGCGAGTCAAAAGAGAAAAAAAGGGTAAGAACATTGGCAGAATTGGGATTGAACCCGACGTGAATCGAACACGCAACCTTCTGATCTGGAGTCAGACGCGCTACCATTGCGCCACGGATCCGCCTGTTGGTTGTTCTTTATAAATATAAAAAGGTCTTAGAACTTCGTTGGCAATCCAAAGCATAAAGCTCAGCAGGACTGAGAAGAATGAAAATTGTTGTTTTCAGAATCTTCCTGCTCTTGATCAATAAGAAATGTCTAAAATATTGACTACAGATTTACATTTCTTTGATTTGGACACTCTCAATTATTGGCTGCTGTAATGTTTTGGCCTCTCCAATGAATCAACAATTGGTTCTGGCTTCGGAGCTTTTAGGGTTTCTCGCAGATTTGTGAGTATGAGTTACACTCTGGAATTAATTGGCTACTCTGTTTTCTATTGTGCAGTGTTTCTGATCTTCTCTTAATAGATAGTATCTCTTATTTCGTCAGTTATTTTGATTCTGGATATTACCCATATTCAAATTTATGGTTACCTTGAAACTCCAACATGTAATAACAACTAACAATGGCCACTTTTTTCTTTTAAGGAATGCTATGGTTTTTGTTTTGTGATCTTCCATTTCTTCATCATTTGTTAAATGTGAAAATGTAGTAGCTAATATGAAAGACAGACCCTGGAGAATGAATAAAAAACAAGTAGATTTTTGGATGATCCTGACAATGAGTAACCTTAAATGACAAGGGAGAAAAATCAGCTTCTCAGTTTTTTCCATAGGGACAGCGATTGCTTTGGTAGATATCACAGTGAGTAATTATTACTCAGGATGAGACTCCACTCTGAAACAAGAAAAAAGTTAGTGGGTTCTTACCAAGGATGTCTCTTGACGAATCTAAACATGAGAACCACGGATATTTCTGTTTGATACATAAATGTGCTTTTCGTTGCCAATTGTAGGTTGAGTTTGGGTGCACTATGTGCTGTTGATTTGTCCTAATATAATGAGTTCCCATTGAACTCATGATGTCTTTTATACATCTACAAGGACTTTCAAATAGACTGGAGCATAGTTCTTTGAATTCACTTCATTAAAGTTCTGAATGTAAGATAGTACTGATGGTTTGTTTTTCCAACTTTTGGAATTCATACCATGTTTTTTTTTGCATAGTTGAGTTGAATTTTGTGTTAGCTAGTTCTATATTTTTATTTTTTTTGTGGGGGGGGGATCAAATCTCTCACCTAAGTCTTTTGAGCATGAAATATTTTGAAGGAACAACTCTCAGTTCTGAACGGCCTGCAAGCAGAACCTTTTGAGCAGGCCTATCTCCTTTGTTTCACAAATTTTGACTGGCATGGTGAGGTGGCATAAATTTTTTTAACAATGCATATATTATGAAGTGTTAACCACAACTAATGTCTAATGGGACTGAATGCTTGGATGGTCTTTAGGGACCATCCAACATTTATTTATAACAAAGAGTGTTACAAAAAGAGCATTAACCCCCCTCTCTCCATGACTGACTCTACTAATAGAGAGTCGGTTCCGGGGGGACCAAACCTTCCCTTGCAGGACATACATTTCAACACCTACCTCAAGTTGGCACATATATGTCACACAAGCCCAACTTGGTCAAATTAGGATGAAAAAGTTCTCTACCCAATCCCTTAGTGAAAACATCAGTTAATTGGTCTTCTGACTTCATGAAGGACATATAAATCAGTCAATTTTGAGTTTTTCTTTGATGAAATGTCGGTTAATCTCCACATGCTAGGTACAATCATGTTGTACTGGGTTATGAGCAATACTAATTGCAGCTTTGTTGTCACAGTACAACATCTTTGGAAGACTATTGGAGACACCCAGGCCTTTGAGTAAATTTTTGAACAAAAGTAACTTACAAATTCCTTGAGTTAGAATGAAATTTTGCTTCAACATTGGACACCTTGCCACAACATTCTGTTTCTTGTTATGCCATGTGACAAGATTACCACCAACAAGAGTACCTTAGTCAGAAAAAACTTCCGATCAGGAGATCCATCCTAATCAAAATTTGTGTACACCTCAATCTATGGATGATCATGAGGAGATAAAAGAATCCATTTTCCATGAGCTGAATTCAAGTATCAAAGAATACAAAGAACAACCTCCATATGAGAAGAGTAGGGATCATGCATAAACTGACTTATCAAACTCACAACAAAGGCAATGTCTAATTGTGTATGTGAGAGGTAGATCAGTTTTCCTATGAACCACTGATAACGACACTTATCAACTGGTTCACCATCTTTATCCTTGAGTTGATATTAGCTACCAAAAGAGTGTCACAAGGATGGCAGCCCAATAAACCAGTCTTAGATAAATATCGAGGATGTACTTTTTTTTAGAGAGGAAGATGCCCTTTGACGATCAAGCAACTTTATTTCCAAAAAATAGCTTAGTTTTCCTAGATACTTTATTGAGAATCACGACCAATGAAGCTATTGAGGAGATATATCTTGTCACTATCATTTCTAATGATTATTATATCATCAACATAGACTACCAGTAGAGCAGCTTTGTCACCAGATCGCTTAATGAACAGAGTATGGTCAGCATTGCTCTGCTTGTATCCTACTGAAACCATAGCCTTGTGAAACCTGCTAAACCGCACTTGAGGAGACTGCTTCAAACCATACCTGCATCAATTTGCAGACTTCGCCATGAGTTTTATTAGAAGAAAAATCTAGAGAAATATATGTATATACTTCTTCATTAAGTTTCCATGCAGAAACGTATTCTTGGCAGGAATTTAATGGAGATCCCATCCCAGATTAACAACACGTCATGATAGAACTCGAACAATATTCAATTTGGCAACCAAGAAAATGTCTCATAGTATTAATCATATGTCTCAGTAAAGCCCTTATATATAAGCTTTGCTTTGTATCTGTCCATCGTCCCTTCAATTTTCTATTTCACCACAAACACTCATCGTAGCCAACAAGTAACTTTCCTGGGGAAGAGCAACAAGATTCCATGTATCATTATTTTTAAGGGCTTTCATCTCTTCCATCATAGCTGATTTCTGCTTCAGATCTACACAAGCCTCCTACCATTTTTGTAGAATATTAACAGATGAAAGGGAATATACAAAAGTACAATAGGTACTAGAAAAAGAGTCATAAGAGACAACATGAGATATGTATGCGAAGTACAAGTCTTAGTGCCTTTACGGACAACAATAGATAACCTCGGAGAAGAGAATATCTTATCAGATGGTGTAGGAGGCTCTAGCTTGAAGGATGGTGACGGGATGATTGAAGGTGCAATAGTGGTAATGGTCTCAACTTGCTTTTTATTTCGAGTCCTCTGATAAACCTAAAGGGTTGACTCATCCGGGTTCTTTTGTGATTTGTCATGAACTAGAACTGGTGTCTGCGGTTCTATCGGAACTGGAGCTGGGGTCTGTGGCTCCTTCTAAACCGGAGCTATTGATTTAGGTACTGGTATCTATTGCTTCCTCAGAGCTAGAATCAGCTATGTATCATTAGATAGAGTCGGAACAAGAAGAATCTCAAGAACAGACACATCTTCACTATTCACAAGCTCCCCATGAAGAGGTGGCAGTGAGTAGTATAAAAGGGTTTTAAGGAAGAGAATGTCCATGGACACCAAGGTATGGCGCATGGGAGGATGGTAATACTTGTAGCATTTCTAAATAGCAAAGTAACCCAAAAATATACACCGGGGGAGACCGATGATCGCGATCATAGCACACACAACTAAAGATTTTGGGAGGAACGATGAAGGAGCTAGAACCCATCAGAACCTCAATTGGGGCATGAGATGCCAAAGTGCGAGAGGGCAATACGGTTGATGAGATAGGCAACGGTGAGGATGCCATCACTCCAATATTGAGGCTGAACATGGCTAATAAACATGAGAGCATGGGCTACCTCCAGGAGATGATGATTTTTTTTGTTTTGCTACCCCATTCTAGGCCAGGATGTCAACATAGCTCGTCTAATAGAGAATTCCAGAATCCAAGAAATAGGTTTGAAATTAACCCCCAAGATACTAGCGACCATAGTCGCTTCATAAAATCTTAAGGGTGGTATTGAATTGAGTGCTAAACATGTTATGGAAGAGTTGAAAACAGTAAACCCCTCACTTTTATGTTGCATCATATACACCCATGTCATGCAAGAGTAGGAGTCAATGAACATCATAAACCAACGATGACCAGAAATAGAGGCACGAGGAGCAGGACCCCATACATCTGAATGAACTAACTGGAAAAGAGAAGCACTTCTTTTATTTAAAGGTAAATAACTAGAATGAGTTTGTTTATCAAAAAATAAATAAAAAAAAAAAAAAAACTCATCCTTATTACATTGTTTGATTAAATGAGGAAAGCAAGATAAAGTCCTAAGGGAGGATGTCCTAAATGACAATGTCATTGATGGAGATTTGAGGAAGCCGATTGTAGTTTATGAACTGATGGAGGCAATGTCGGCGGAGGAGAACCATTGCTAAGAAAATAGAGACCACTATGCATCTTACCACATCCAATCATCGTCCATGTCACCAAAGCAGAAAAACACAGTGGGTTAGAAAAAGTGACTTTACATTTTAAACCCTTAGTAAAGAAAATAATGGAAAGTAGATTTGTAGTAAAATAGGGATACTTAAAACACAAGATAATGTAAGAATAGGGGAACAAAAAAAAAAAAAAAAAACTTTCCAGAGACGGATGAGAGAGTCTCATCAGCCACTCGAACTTTGTCTTTCCCTAAGGAAGGAGAGTACTGATGAAATAGATTAAAGGAACCAATAATATGATCAATGGCACTAGAGTGAATGATCTAGGGGCTAGAGACTACTGATGCACAATGATTGCCAAAAGAAATACCTGAACAGGCAAAATTGGAACATGAAGGAGCAGTGGCAAAAGTATACGTAATGGATGAAGCTTTGAGAAGTTGATGGAAAGCCTACAATTCGTCAGGAGAGTGACCACTGTCGGAGTTAGTAGTGGGGGCAACTATCTTAGTGCTGTTGGCCTTGTTCTTAGAGTGACCGCAACCACGTTTGGCTTCAAAGTCAGCCAGTTTATCATGAAGTTTCCAACATGTAGCCTTCGTGTAACAAGGTTTGCCACAATGTTTACACTTAATTACCACTTTGGTACTGTCCTCGGTGTGTGAAGGGTCATCACCGACAGATGGTACAAGAGACAATCTGTCAGGCAGAACGATCAGTAGTAAGAGTCTGAAGTATGGTAGATGAAAGTTTCTCAGTTATACCAATAAGAGGACCTATGTGGGCATGACCAGCAATGGTCAGGTAGGTTGATCGAGACCAAATCAAACAATTAGTACCATTGAACTTGATAGACATAGCAGCAAATGGTTGGTACTCATGTCAATTTCGTCCATCAAAACCCGAATAGGCAGTAGTAACATCACACCCCAATTCTGGACCAATTAGTAGTGTAATGAATGTCATAAGAACCAATGGTTCAAACCATTATCTCATAAGACCGTGCCAACAATCCAAACCAAATACATATTCCACATCAATTAGAGATATTAAAGTAAACAGCGGAAGTCTTATTAATGATGAACTGAGTGTCTACAATGATAAGTAATTAAATAATTCAGTTATCTCCAAGTAACCAAGACATAGATATAACAAACTATTACCAAAATATGAAAGTTAAACACTAAGTGTAAACATCATTGAAACACTTGTTTGACGAGTCATATTCGTCCTCCACAGCGTGCTCATCCATAGCCACCATGTGTCTATACGTTGGCTCATTCGTGTAGTCTTCAATGGTATGACCTGCATCATTAGCAACTAAAATAATAGTGTACGCGAGGGTCAACTCTCCAACATGAGCTTAATGAGTAAACAAAATAATGCGCAAACATATGCATGCATTCAATTCATATCTTTGGTCTGGTTTTAAGTTTACAATGTGCTATAGAAAGGATTGGTGGCTACCACACCTCTATACACGAGTGTGTGAATCCGCCCAATGGATCAAACACCATTGTCATCCCACATGCAACCACCATAGAATAGAGATAGAGCTAAAGTGTTTGGATCACACACTGCCAACACTTCCCCTGATGCCCTACCCATATCAACACGTAAGCCCCTGCTGGCGAAGGCTTGCAAACTGGGCTCGCAACTAACCAATCCTAATGCCATCCAATGTATCCAAAGCCTCACCCCAGCGTCCCTCAATACGTCCATAGAGATAGAGTTGAGGCCCCCCGACAGAGTCAAAGACCACACGGTCCGAGACCACCTCTCCTAATGCCCTACGACGTAATAGTTCTGCTAAGTAATGACGATACAACAATGTCAGTGGGCAAGACTTGAGTAGAGATAGAGCTAGAGTCTGGTGACTAGGCTGAACCACAATGCCACGTCCTCCCCCTGATGCTCTACTCACATCCAGCACACTAACTACACACACAATCACATGCATATTCCTAGCATCATCATCATGTTATAAATAGACAAAAATAAATATGCATGAACAGATCTATAACAGTAATATTAGATGACATGTGAGATGCACATTACAAGCATACAAGCATAAAATCATTCATTGCATTGGACAAATAAAATAAAATAGTTTGTTATTATCCAATTAGTTTAGGTCTTGTTCCCTCACTTTTTATTGATGTTTGTTCTTCTCCCATGCTTTGAAAATCACTTTGAATATATTGGGAACCTAAACAATTAATGTATTTAAGTTATGGTTCAAGTTTACCAAGTTACAGTAGTCGAAAACCTTGTTTGGTCTCAAAATATACTTGCTGTTATCGTATGGTCGACCCCTATGGTCTCAATATATGCGACCATATGACGTACGGTCCATCCCCTACGGTCGCACTATATGCCACCGTACGTGTGACCACACGATTTCTGGGAACTTCCCGAATAGCTGTGGTCGACACACTAGTCATCCTATGGTCGACCATAGCTGCGACCATACAAGTTTGGTCTAATTTTTATTTCCAATACGAGTTCCTCCTCTGGGCTCAACAATAAGGTTCCTCCTACGATTAGTCTATGTCATTAAATCACAGTTTTTCCCTCATCCATTATCCCTAACCTATTTTCTATGGTTTCCCATAAAAAACCTATAACTGAAATCGTTGTATTAGGTTCTACATATCAACTTGAAAAGAACCTATTCTATCTGATTTAACCTACAGAGTCAAGTCCATACCTTAAGCTTGTTGTAGAGAAATAGAACTCTTCTCTGCAAAAACTTTCCTCTCAGCCTTCTTCTCCAAATCTCCTTCTCTTCCTCTCTCTTTTTCTCTTTTAGGTTTAGAGTTTCAATTTGGGTTCTAAAAGAGTGAGAGAGGGTAGGGACGTCCTTTATATAGAGGAAAAACCTCCATATAGAGTCCTCTTTCAATTAGGAAAGAGTCCTCCTCAAATTAGGGAAATTTCCTAAACACGGAGTCGGTTCTTGGTTTGTACGGTCAATGGTGTGGTCGCATAATCTGTCGACCATACAACCAAAACATGCGACCATACATTGTGTGGTCACAACTTAGTAGACCATACCCCTCAAAAATGCGACCATACAACCAAATTTTACTGGTTTTTAGTTTTTGACTGGTTGCTTTCACACAAACTTAAACAGTCAACTCACACCAACTAAATTTGACTTGTTGCTTACCTTATCTTGTGGTTTCTTCATACAATTGGTTCACTTGAGCCGGTTATGATGGGAAGACCGGTCACGACACGAGAATGTAAGGTTAGACCGGGTTTATGGCATGCAAGTCTTACAAGTAACATCTGACATTGTAACAGATCAAGCTAATAGAGAGGTCGATGGAACAAGGTTTTGTCAAAAACTGAGAAAAAGCTTAAGCGATGGTGTTGGAAAAATATCACAAATCTCAAGAATCTAATATTGCTGAGATATCAATGTGGTGCAGTTATATCAATCCAAGAAAAAGAAAAATTGATTCTTAGTTAATAAAAAATTGTTGTAGCAAAGTCGCGTGATCAACCAGTAATTCAGAGATATTAATCTATTAAAATAAAATTGAAACCAAAAAGAGGATATTGCAATTATCTCAAGCTACTAAAACCAATCAGAATTGAATGTCGTGAAACAAACGAAAAAATCTCGATCCAAAAATTATCATGATTTGGTTATGAACAACAAAAAACCTTTCGATCTCAATAGATGATGACAGGTGCTCTTCAAGAAGTGCGAAATTGGATCTTCACTATTTGAAGGTTCACTTCTCAATATAAAGGGAAGACTCGATCTCAAGAAAACCAATCGCAGATAAAAAGAACTGTCAATCTGTAAAGAATTATATCATAGTTCAATCGAGGTAGAGATGGAGGGAAGCAACTAGATCTATAAGAGATCACCTTATTAGGGCTGCCCTTTTGAAGAAGGAGAGAGCTGAGAGAGAAGAACTGGGTGGGTGAGAAAGGGAGGAAGTCGTAAAAAGGAAAGTTTCTCTCTTTTTTTTTTTTTTTTTCCTGCTTAAGGCTAGATCAGGTTTTTAGCTCTGATATCATGTTAACAACTAATAGGACTGAATGATTGGATGGTTTTTAAGGACCATCCAGCCTTTATTTATAATAAAAAAAAGTTACAAAAATACTATAATGGCCCTTCCCATGACCGGACTGACTACTAATAGAGTCGGTTCCATGGGGGTGGGGACCAAACTCCCCCTTGCGGGCTACATATTTCAACATGAAGAAATCTGGTTTTTAGCTCCGATTTGGACCTCCAAGGCTCAACCACTCACCAAACAAAGATATTTGTATTGGAAGTAGGATGTCTTATACACTGTTGCATGAGTTTGTGGGCTAATTGAGAAGGGCTTGAGAGCTTGAGGCCTTGAGGAGTTGTCCCACTCTGCATGATATCTTCGTGACTTCAGGTATTTTGGTAAATATACCTATATATATATTCATATATATATATATATATATATATATATATATATATAGACGAGAGGCGTGAGGACAAGCATTGTGACCTTATTCTTCATTGATAGCGAAGTAGATCTCATCTCACCGTGGGCATATGCAGAAAATCCCTATTGAACCACGTAATTTTGCGTGGTGTAATTGTTTTATTTTGTTTTAATTAGGGTTTGATTTCTACAATTTGTCTTGATCATCTCTATCATGTACTGCAATTCCCTCCCACACTATGAGGAGTGTTTCTAAATTTCTATTCTTTTTCAACCTTTTTTAGGTAGTCAAACTGTCATGGGATTGAAGATCAATTTTGGAGACTATAGCAAAGGCTTAAATTTGCAAAGAATTTAAGAAGGCATTTTAGTAACAATTTGTGGGCAAGATGGAAGTTTAGCGAAGGCTTAAATTTGCAAAGAATTTAAGAAGGCATTTTAGTAACAATTTATGGGCAAGATGGAAGTTTTGGAAATTGTTTAATTTTGTATTTGGAAAGGAAGATTCAGGACAGGAATGAAGTACAAGTGGTGGCGTCTAATCCATGTGACCTCCCCACCTCCCTCTTCATATTTGATTGTCACCATCTTGTTACGAGGGAGTGGGATTTCTCTAATCTTGGGGTCTTTAAACAATCCAAAACAATTATCCACCGATTTTCATTTTGAATCACGAAATACCCTGAATTATTCATCCTTCAGGTGGGGTAGTAAGAGAGAACTTGGGGGCTCTCTGTACAAGGGGAGAGGCTTATATGTGTGAATCTTCTCCTCTCTATGATACAATTTATCTTTCGATGGACATTCATCTCTGCTTAAATATATAAGCCAGCTAGGGAAATAAAAGAGTGTTCCCTAATCAGCAACTTAGAAAATTGTGTTGATTATATATATTTACACGTATTATTCCTAGACCATAGACTAATTATACTTATCATCCATTAGTTTCCAACAATTACACATACCACCCCTAATTTTTGAAATATGTAACAAAAAGGTCTATTTTGTTAACGGTGTTAAGTCTAAATTTCAAAAGATAACGTTGCCCTCATCTTGTTCCCCGTTCTTCTTCACAACAGGTGAAGAAACAAAAGACAAGATAAAACCGTTCTTTATACGATTCTTCGTTTTTTTAGCTATCGTGAAGAAGAATGGGGAACAAGATGAGGACAAAGTTATCTTTTAAAATTTAGATTTAACACCATTAATGGAATGATTTTTTTTGTTACACGTTTTTTAATTGGGGGTGGTATGTGTAATTGTCAGAAACTGGTAGATGGTAGATGTAATTAGTTCATAGTCTAGGGATAGTACTTGTACTTTTCCCATTTTTTAAACTTTACATCCACCCAAACAACTTTACAAAATTAATTTCCCTTCAACTTTTTACCTATGCTGGCTTTGGTTCCATTTTTATTTTTGTTTTCTCACAAGTTTTTGTTTTTATAAGTGTTTGGTATTATTTTTAGATGTTTTTTATGAAAAGAAAAAATTACTCATACTATCCCTGAACTTTGGTCCAAATACATTTACTACCTTAAAGTTGACAGCAATTACAATTGCACACCAAATTCTAATAGTGTTAAATAAAAAAATTTAAAGACAATTTTATCTTTATTGCAATTACAAATAAAATAGGTGAAATGATTTTTTTAACCCTTTATAAACATTAAATGATGAAATGATCAAAGTATCCTCCCAAACTTTTATATAAAAAAAAACTTGTGTTTTCTCATTTTATGCTATTGTGGCCTTTTTACAATACTCATAGGGGTATTTTGGACTTTAAAAAAATAAAATCTTTCTGAAATCAACAATTAATAGGAAAAAAAAAAGAAAAGAAAAAAAAACTAACAAAGTGGGTCTCTGTGTAACCATGTTTGGTATTTAGAGTAGTAGGTGTAATTGTTGTCAACTTTATGGTAGTAGATGTATTTGAAGCAGTCAGAGATGGTATGAGCAATTTTTCCAAAATAAAAATAATCTATAAAATTTTTTTTTATCTTTGGCTAGAAAGTGTTTTTGCACAAGTGTTTAATAAGCATGTGTTTTAAATGAGGGTAAAATAGTAAACTTAATATTTTTTTTTATGACATTAACTTCTCATCTGCTCCTCTTTCTCCCTCTTTGTTTCATAGATTCGGTCACCATAAAATACATCTTCTAACTGTCCAACCTTTAATCCATTCCGTTGGATGTCAAGTATAGTAAAAACCGGTAAAGGTTTTTCAATTTCAAGTCAATTGGATAAGGAGATCACTAGATATCAAGTTTTGAAAACTTCTGCAACTTAAAAAAATCCAACTCTTGTTCTTGATTTCGACCACCTCAGTTGCACTTTTCTGGCCGTTCAACCTCCGATTAGATCTGTTGGATGTCAAAATCAGGAAAAAAAAGATAAGGGCATCTAAATTTCAGATTGATCGGATAAGGGGATTACAAAATATCATAGTTTAGAAAATTCTGAAATTTAAAGAAATTAAACTCTTGTTCTTAATTTCGACCATCTCAATTATTCTTTTCCGATTGCCCAACCTTTGATCAGATCGGTTGGATGTCAAGTCCAAGAAAAAAAAAGTAAGGGTGTTCAAATTTCATTTTGATTGGATAAGAGAATCACAAGATATTATGGTTTGAAAATTTTACAACTTGAAAAAAAAAAAAAAAATTTAATTCTTAATAGAATACCGAACATATTTCTTATTTCTCATTTTGGAGTCTATTATGCATACTCTGATCAAAAATGATTTTTAAAAAAAACTTTTTAATAAATAGGTGAAAACAAAAATATAAAAATGGAAACAAAGACAGCCTTAATCATTGTGGTTAATTCTTGTACTCCTACGAGGAGTTTGATTTTTAGAATTTTATAAGCAGATTGCATCGAAGATGCGAATAATAGTCTGCTGTTAATTTAGGAGGTTACTACTTTTGTGAAGGCATATGTGGGAGAATAAGAGTCTGCTATTAATCTCTTGTTTCTAACATACAATAGTCGATGTTATGTTCGTTTTTCAATCAATGCATTGAAGAATGCCACCGTTTGATTCTTGAATGAAGACGAACAACAATCTTGTGAATATTTTGTGAGTGATTTGTTTGATGAAGAGGTTGGTGACCTTTGTTGTTTTCCTTGGGAGATTTACTGTTCCTCTTGTTAAATCAGTGGACAGATTTGGGTTTATAAAGCAAGAACCAGATTACTCACCTGACGGCTTAACCAAAAGCAGGTCCCCCAATGAACATGAGATATATGGGTTTTCAATTTTGCCTTCAAATCTCTGCTATTCTTTTTCTCATTTCATTGGAATAAGTACTTCTGTTATATTTATACAAAAGCTCACAGAAGAGG
Organism: Protea cynaroides; assembly: GCA_028583415.1. Taxonomy (NCBI): domain Eukaryota; kingdom Viridiplantae; phylum Streptophyta; class Magnoliopsida; order Proteales; family Proteaceae; genus Protea; species Protea cynaroides. The sequence goes on from CM053271.1 coordinate 95,850,190, forward strand.
AAAGTTCCAGTACGAGAGTCAGAGAGAGAAAGAGAGGAGAAACAAAGGCATGATCCCTCTTTTTTCTTTTCCATCTACTATGATTTTTTCTCTGGTTCTTCTGATTCTTGGTTTTTTGATAGGGTTGTTATCTAACCCAACCAAAAATATATTTCCATCTTGTCAAGTGAATACCAACCTCGATATGGAGTAATATAGGATTTGCAACTATAAATAGTATGCAACAAAGGAGATTAATTTTAAGGAAAAGGAAGTACATGCTGCCGCCATGTACTTCTCTCTCTCTCTCTCTCTCTCTCTCGAAATATGGACCTCCTTTCTCTCTCCTCTCACTCCTCAAAGTGCCCTGTTATCCGTTCTTCTTATATTTCTATTTTCCCCACTGGCATATAAGATTTCAATATGCCCATGTAGCTTGTAGATCCTCCTCTCATTAAACAATTAGGCACCTCAAAGAATAAGGTGCATTGTGAATGAAACGTTTTACTCAAGAACTCATTCAAATTATACAACACCATCATTTTCTGATATTATTCTAAAACCATCTCTGAATTTTTTTTTTCTCTAATTACATGCCGATGAAGGTTTCAATCACTAAAAAGTTCAGATTATCAAGTAATATAAACATTTTGTTACAAGCAAAGCAAACCTTTAGCCTTAACATCATCTAGGAAGCTAAATCAATAGTTAAAAAGTAAATAGACTCAGGGCATAAACAGGATATCAATCAATAAGACCAAAATCAAAATTCAATTACAAAAGAATTGTGTTTCATTATTGCTCTTGTTTAGAGTAAAGTTTAGACAACTAAATGATAGGCACAGCACATTTTCCTATTCACACTGCAGAACAAACAACTCCTGTGAAAGACACATTTGGTTCACGGAATACAGAAAAAGAACAAATGGGAGGAAATGCAAATTCCATTAAACAATGCAGAATTTAGACGGGTATGCAAATCCTCTTTAAAATGCCAAAACAATTCATACTTCGAGTTAAATCAACCAAAAATCAAAATATTTTACGCAAGCATGGGTAGAAATAAGATTGCAAAAATCAATGCTGTTGTTCACATCAGAAAAGCTTATACCAAACACTCATGAACTGCAATTGCCTTGTTATTGCCATAAAACTTAACCTAAATACAAACAATTTTAGCATTCCCAAGAGAACATAGTCTAACTAGAGTTTCATTCACTAGATTATGGGAAGTACATAAGTTCCTAATCCTAATTGCAGTATGCTCATAGACGAAACCAAATCGTTGGAGAACATCCCTCTAGCCTGAAATATACTTGCTATGCTCTTCTTTCCCTATTTCTTATTTTCTTTCTTCTCTCTTTCTACAACCCCTCTTCCACATGACACAACTAAGTAGGCAAGGCCAGAAAAATTATCATGGTCCTGCTAGATGAAACCTTTTGCAATCCGAATTTATAGAATTTATAATAGATAGATATCAGGATGGCAATATATGAGAATTCCAAAGATATTCAAATAGAAAGACCTTAGGAGAATTCAAGATCAGAAATGAAATAAACATAACCATCTATTTGTCTAGCCTTGTTACCCAAAAATCAGTTTGGCCCTAACTTGGCCTTGAGAAATTTGAAATTGTTCTGTCATACCAAGATGCGCCATCAAAAGCCATATATGAGTCAGAAGTTCTCCACCTCGACTAAGTTGTTTAGCATGGATTGGGCCTCTACACTGAGTTGCTGCATATGACAGCATATCCACCCAAACAGTAGCTATTATTTCCCATCTCAGATCTGTACTAAAGGATTTTAAATTCTTTGCAAGCCTACATGCATCAAATAGAACAGACTTGCTTCTATCTCCTTTCACTTCAATAGGTGGAATATCAGTATTCTTCTTAAGCAACATCTCACGAGCGTTTTCTTTTGTGAAATCTGATGATTCTTTTCCTTTGAAAAGTTCTCTGGCTTCTGCACAGGTATCTTTAAATCTGATCTGTCCAATCCCTTCAGGCAACATAAAAGGATGTGCAATGAGAAGATGCAACATATAATCTGATAACAACTTGCACATGTCACGTATCGATTCTGCACAAGTTGAAGACGACTCTGTAGAAGACAAAGTTGACTGACGATCAAGGGCGTAGCAGAGATCTGTAGCAATATGCCAAAGAAGAATGCTTTGGTGAAATTCAACATCACCAATACTCCACCCAAGGAGATTCTGGAGATTGGCCCCATTAAGTATCTCTTTGGCCCCACTTGTACACAAGCTTTTCGCATCTTTATTATTTGTGGCACCTTCTAACTTCCCCTTCAGCTGTTCGAAGATTACTTCTTTCAGCTTATCAGGGATTTCCTTAAAAGAAGTATACAAGTAAATCTCTAGCATTTCCTGAACAGGGCAGAGCTTCAAAAGTCCCATGGTAAATTTTGAAGGTTCATCTCTGAGGCAAAAACTTATCAGATTGTATTGTCCCATGGAATTAGACCACCTTTTCTTGCGGAGGAGTCGTTTCACAAAAAAGTCAACCATTGATGGCATTTTGTGCCTGCTCAGCCAAAGCAACACCCAATCTGAGGATAGAAGAATGATGACCGCATAAATTTCCAATATAATGGCCACAATGAGCAAGAGGTAAGTTATGATTAAGTCACTGTTTGAGTAGTAATGCTTCCGATTCCCAACAGTTGTGAAGATAACAAAGACAGATATGGTCAGGAAGAAACAGAATGACCGAATTAAGCCACCTCCAAGTGTGTAAACGATGGGCACCTTTGTATAAAGCACATCAAACGTGAATCCAAGTTCAATCTCGAGCACTTTGAAAGCTGTCTTTGCTGAACTTTGTTTAATGAATGATTTGCTTTGTTCCCCATCTCGATAGCTGAGTATGAGATCCGCAAAGAGACGTTTAAATATCTCAAACAATTCATGTGCTTTAAGCAAAATCTCTGGTTGAGTACTGTTTTCGCCTACTGAATAATCATGAGGAAGGCTATGGATTTGATCCTCCTTCAATTTCAGTTTATCTTCGACAATCCTTACTACGTCCACAAGGAACCCTTCATCTTGCTTAGAAACATAACCCTCCATGAATTTGGCATAATTAGGGCCTGGATCAGGGGGACTGAGCATAGTCTTTCTGAAACGCTCCTTGCTTGCCGACCAAAGAGCCAATATCCTCTCTCCATACTTCATGACTCCAGCAACAAACATTAAGATTGTAAGAATCGAGATGCAAGAACCAGTCCATGACCTGAAGATGACAAAAAATGTCCCACTGGCTTGGATAACTAGTCCAGCCAAGTGCCTCAACCACAATTCATTGTCTTCTAATGCATAAGCAGTGATAGTATCTGGGCCACCAAGATGCAACAAAAGAAATGGCACCCAGAAGGCCCTGAGTTCATCAGTATGAGTATGTGTTTGAACACATTTTTTGGATAGGACACCAAGGGCCAAAATTGCAACTGAGTCTGCAGATAAATAGGCAACCCAAATAATAAGCCCTATTGTATTCCCAGCAATGTGCTTTCGCCGATCACCCAACAAGATGAGAAGGATTTGAAAGACGAGGCTGAGTAGAATCAACGCTGGGAGCTCCCAGTCATACCAGAGCTTTTGAAGATGTTCTGGGATAGTCTGATGGATCTCACTCCTCTTCTCTATTAAGAGCCAACTACTAATGACTGAAAATACTCAAATGTCAGTGGATTTGCAGAAAATAAGTTTTTTTTTCTCAGGAAAAGGGGGAGGGGTAGGGGGTGGGGGTGGGGGTGGGGGTGGGGGGAGGGGAAGAGAATGGATTTGGCTCGCATAGTACTAGGGCTGTCAATGGGGTGGATATTGAACTGGATTTGATACAAAACTGATTTGATTATGACTCACCACTCACCTACTTATTACTTATATAATATTTAATTTTCTAAATAATAATGATATTTAATTGAGTAGTTATACACGTGACAGCAGAATGTGAGTTTCCATAAATCACAACATAAATCTGGGTCATTCATTTTTATAATTTTTTAATTCAAATCATTCAAAGTTGGGAGTGTATAGTAATGTTTAAAGTACCATAACTGCAAGTAAGTAAATTCATAACTTTGTTTTAGCTTTTCAAAAATAAAAGTCTAGTATGATACACATGCAAGAACATAGACAGGATGTATGCCAATACAAAAGGGGGATTTAGACATGAAATTCGATATGTGGCTAATCTATACCATGTTCTCTTTATCCATGGTTGGAATGGACACATCATCTGCCCATATAGCCAAATAGATATCTTGTGATGTTTGGAAAAATAACAAACCTTTGTGACAATAATAAATTTACAATTTTATTTGGTATGGTATGCCAAATTTATTGTTATAGACTTATTTATTTTTATTTGTTTTCTAAATAAAAAAAATGATCTTATCTTATGAAAATGTTTTATAAAAAATCAGGCGGGTATATATCCATATATTAAAATAAATCTACCCTTTGCTTGTACAATGATTTTTTTTTCTTAAAGTCTTACTTGTACACCTTTTTTTTTTTTTTGCAAATTAAATTTTGAGTTTTGAGTTGTCCGTTTAGTTTTTTTTTTTTTTTTTTTTTTTTTTTTTTAAGTAAAATTGAAATTTGAAATGTAGAGCCTTTGATCTCATTCAATCTCAAAATTGTACCAAGACTCTCTTCTGCATTTAGGCAAAGATGACACCTCGAGGCCACATGTACCATTTTCCGCCGCACCCTATCATCTGCTGGTAATTTCCCATGGCACCATTACCATGCAAAAATCGACTCATGTGGGGTCATAGCTTTCTCCCAAGCATGCGGCTCCCATGCTGGTCGTGGGCTGTGCTTCCTACTGAGGTTCCATGCAGACTTCACATTAAAATTCCCATCATGTTCTCCTGTCCACAGTAGAGCATCTGATCCCCCCATAGACAATGTGTAAGACCTGCACCCAAAATCCCCATCAAACCGGATTTCCATTGTGCCGGGTCTTACCAGGTTAATACTACAGTTGACAGTTAAAAGCCAAGTGGCATTTTTGGGGTCAACATAGGGTCACCCAATAGGGGTGATGTATGCAAGAAAAGCCCAAATGCCTTCATGATCGAACCCATTGAAGTGGGTCCACTGAACTGAGCTTGGGGCCACTTTTTAGCCTAATCGGAGGATCTGCTAGATGGAACATCCCCCGGTTCACTCCATCCGGTTTAGTCCGAGATGGACCACTTTCTCTTTCCTCGAGCTTATAAATAGAGGCCCATTAATCACACCCCTCTTTGCTAAAACCGAGACAAGAGAGAGAGTGGGAGTGAGGAAGACTCTTGGTGGTCATTTGGGACTTGTGGAGCATCCTTGGAACTTGGAGAGGAGTCTCCATCACACCAAGTAAGTGCAAACCTCATCCTTCTTTGCCCTAATATAGTTCACCCACCCTCCATAGTGGTGGAGCTTGACCACCATTAATGGTGCTCACTAATGGAGGTCAAGTTCAACCTAGAGCTTAGGGATGAGCTCCACGCCTTGAGCCAAGGGATGCATTGGAGATTGGGAACTCCAATGGCTTCACTATGTGTGGGAACAAGTTTCCCACTAAACGTTGTAGCAATATTTGTTATGCTTGCCAATCCCCAACCTTGGGAAACCTCCTTTGTTTCGTGTATGGCTCTGTACTCGAGCCGGAGGTTGGGTTTGGAGGTTAGATCATGACCACAACCTCCGGACCACTTATCAGACTTGACTTAGGTAGTGATTATACCAAAGTGAGTCGGAGGCTAAACCGGTGGGAATACCATCCGCCACTGCCTCCGTCTCATTTCAGAAACCCTAATATGAAGGAAACATCAAAGGCAAGGTACAAAAGGCACATCCTCTGGTATACATCAGAGCCTTCAAAGATTACCGGGGGCACATCCTCCAGATATATTCCAGAGTCTCCGTATGCTTGAAGACCAGTATGCCTTAGGCTTATCCGGAGGGTGTGCCGGAGAGAACACCACCCGGTGTTGCCTCCGGATTTCTTACTATGAGCCTATTGTGAAGCTCACTTGACCACAGAAGGGTATTCGAAGGCTGCGCCGATGACCCAACATCCGTTACATCCTCCGGTTCAACTCTGTGGGATATTTTTAAGTGTTATCCGGAGTATAATCCCGGAGGTTGTACCATCCGGAACTACCATCCGTTTTTAGCTCTGTTAGCCAGTAAGCCTAGCTAGGACCTATTGGGACCAGCCATTGGGTTCCCGGCTTATCTTGGGACCCATGTATGAACACATAAGACCTGTCCATACTGATTAAAAGACATGAAAGCTAATCTAATGAAATTATCTAATTAATGTAGGTAACCCGCTGTTGGGTAGAGGTAGAGCCTTCAGCTGGCTTCAAGGTTCAACAGCAACCTTGGTGCCTACAGGTGAGGGGTTGAGTCCTTAGAGTTTGAGCATGTGTAATGTGCATCAACTATTGTTGTTGAATTATAACACGCCTACTTTCATGCTTTACAACATGCCATCCACTAACTATGTATAAGCATGCATTTGCATAACTATAACTATGTACGTTTGGATTGTATGTGGGCCATGTATAATGGTGCATGCGACTTGCGGATACCCAGGTGAGGGTGATGTGTGGATACACGGATCATGTTGGGATTGCTAGTACCTTAGCGGGGACACGTTGAATCATGGGAGTGGGGAACCTAGGATCTCCGCTGGGGTACAACCTTGTTAATCATGACCATATATGATGATTCATTAATGGGCGGAATTTGGGGGGTGATGCACAATACATGGATCATGTTGGAATTGCTAGCACTCTAGCGGGGGCAAGGCGAACCATGGAAGTGGGAATTCGGGGGTCTTTGCTGGGGTGTGGCATTGTTTGTTTCACTCACATGCCATGTCTGTTTGCTTCATGTATGATGGGAATGTTTGGTGATGGTTGTGATTGATGTGATTGTTGTATGCTTAGTGACCCCCTGTCACAGCCAACACTCTAGCGGGGGCATGGTGGTCCATGGAGAGTGGTGTCGGGGACTTCTGCTGGGGTGCGGCCCCTTTTCCTTTATGTACTTCATGCATCATTTGCCACCCATGGTTGTATGTCCTGTGCTTTAATGGGGGGACTTACCAGGAGAAGGGAGGTTCAAGTGTTCAGGAAGGGGGAGCATGCGAACATGTTCACGAAGAGGGGGCATGCGAACAAATCCAGGGGTGGCATGGATTGGATAGATCTCTGCTGGGGTACAGCTAAGACCATGGGGCATTCATATTTGATGTGCATCTTATTCTGTGTTTATTTCTTTGCGAATCTTGATTGGATAATGATAGGATTGCATAGATACTCGATCTCTCATTGAGCTAGGATGGGAGCTCATCTCTCGATATCAAAATCTTTTTAGCTTTGGTTGCAGGTACCTCTTCTGCAGTTGCAAACCAGATGGAGCCTACTATGGTGGAGAGCTCTCTTGGTAGAGGTTCGTTGAGGGATCATCTGAAGGGCTGTTCCTGATGTTTAGTCTATCTATAATTGTTATGATCAGATTTATTCCTTGGGATATGGTGTAGTAAATTATGATATAGTATTGTGGTACTTGTTTTGTGATACATAACAAACTTAATTATGATATGTTATCAGTAGACGACATCTGTTACCATATTTATGCTTCCGCTAATATTACTCTGATTTATCTATTATTGTTTGTAGATATTGTATGCGTAGACTGTGGGATTTGTATGGTTAATCACTATGGTTGTTAATCGCTGGAAGATTCGGATTGTCTATTAGGTCGACCCGGATATCACGCCCGATTCTTGGAATGAATGGGCTGTGACACAATGGGATTTCCATCGCTGTAGTAATCCAAGTCTTTAAGGGTTGGGATTCCATCAGAGGCCACTTCCATTCTCCGTTAATAATAAACCGTGAGAGTTTAGTATCCATTTGAAGAAAGTCCAAGAGATCAAACCAGAGCACATCTTGCAAGGAGAAGTCCCCTAACCAGTTATCCTGCCACATGTTTATCTTCGCCCCATCATCAATAATCCATCGTAAATGTTTGGAGGTCCAGTCCCATAGCCGTCGGATGCTTATCCAAACTAGCGACATGCAAGCTGGTCTACGTAGAGCTCCATCACGAGCTACATATCGTCCCCTCATGAATTTAGCAAAAGCTGATTCCTCAGTTTTTATCTTCCAAACCATTTTGCATAGTAAACCCTTATTCATGTCCTTCAGCCACGGCGTAAGCCCAAGCCCCTTCCTCCTTCGGCCTGCAAAGAGATTCCCACTTCACTACTAGAGCTTTCCTTTGATTAAGGTTGCTAGTCCATATGAAATTTCTCATCCAACCCTCAACAATTTTTATCATAGCTTAGGCCATCTGTAGACGGAGAAAGAGTGAAAAAAAGCACTGCTCAGGACAGATTTAACTAACTCCACATGACCAGCAAGGAATAGAAGTCTTCCATGCCAAACCGCGAATTTTCTGCGAAACCTGTCCAACAGTGACTGAAAATTTTCCTTTTTTATCCTGCCTTTTAACAAATAAGCATGATAACAGTCTACGTCACCGATTCCTAGAAATGGCCTCAGAGAAGAAGATTTTGCTCTTATTTTGGTTGATTGGTTGCCCACCAAATTCATGGTAGCATCTCATCATTTCCTTAATATGGCGGCCCCTTATGCTAGCATTGATAAAGACAAATATCATCAGCAAACAAGAGATGGGTAGGTGCTTTCACCCCCCGGCCTCTGAAAACTATCTCTATTCCCAACTGTGTCATTTTTTGCAAGCCCCGACATAGCACTTCCTTAGCCAGAAAAAAGAGCAGAGGGGATAGGGGGTCTCCTGCCATAACCCTCGGTCAATGCCAAAATAACTCACTGGAGCCCCATTGATCATAATGGACAACTTTGCTGAACGTAGCAAAGCGGACACTCTACTCATGAAAGTGTCAAAGAAACCAAACTTCCGAAGCACCTCCATCAAAAAAATCTCATTCTAGGGTATCATATGCGTTTTGAATATCCAATTTCATAGTCCTGCACCCTGCTCTAGTTTTACGATTCATCAGGGATACCAGCTCTGAAGCAAGTCCCACATATTGCGAATAAAGGGTCTTTAACAAAAGCTCCTTGTCCATCAGAGATAAATTTCCTGACAAAATCACCCAATCTGGTAGCCAGGATCTTAGAAATGATTTTATAAATGAAGTTCCCCACGCAGATGGGGCAAATATTTGATAATTTCATGGCCCCATCCAACTTTGAGATAAGGGAAATAAAGTTATAATTCATTTCTTTTGGAATCACCCCATCGAAAAAAAAAGTTTTAATGGCTTTGCAGACATCTTTCCCCACAATATCCCAACAAGAGAAGAAAAACTTACCAAAGAAGCCATCCAGCCCTGGGGCACTGTCTTGGTTTAAGTCAAAAACCATTTTTTTTATTTCTTCATCTGAGGGGGTCCCATCCAGCTGCAGATTATCCTCCACTGTAGCCAGCACAAGGATAACATCCAGAATTTCCAGATGGGTTGTCGACCCTTTGCTACTATGGAAGTCTTCATAATATTGCCAAAAATAGTCCTTGATTTGCTCAAGATTGTCTAACACCACACCATCTTTACGCTGCTATAGTCGAATGAGATTCTTTCCCTACGAGCTTTTGCATATGCATGGAAATACTTGGGGTTACGGTCCCACTTTTTGAGCCACCTAATACCTACCTTTTTCAGCCCATAGAGAGTCAAGAAGCTGACATGCAAGATCATGGTTTTTGTAGCAGCCAACTTTTCATTGTGTAGAACTTGGTTGTAGAACTTGGTTGCAACCCATGGTTTGGATCATCTCCTGAACATCCTCCAACACCGTTCTAGTTCTACTCACCTCCTTGTCAATGTTAAGGAATGTCTCCCTAGACCACTGTTTTAGCATGAGTTTCAATCACTTTTATTTATTTACCAGGAGAACCTGCAATATGGTTATTCCATGATGATAGAACCACCTCTTTGAAAGATGGGTGCTCAAACCAAAATCTCTGAGTGCAAAAAGGTGCATTATGGGGACGTGGGATTGAAAAGCAACCCACCAATAACGGAGCATGATCTGAGGCCACTTTCGGTAGAAACCGTTGGACCAAGTTTTCATACTGTGAGCTCCACACATCATTACCAAAGCTCCAATCTAGTACCGCTTGACATTCCCAACTACTCTATTATTAGTCCAAGTATACTTAAGACCAATTGAAGCAATGCTAGATAAAAGAATGGAGCTTAGAAATGCCTCAAACTCACCAGCTGACACCATACTGAACTGACCAGGTCCAATCTTTCTATGAGCATACCGACAGCAGTTAAAGTTCCCCATGACCAACCATGGTACCTTCGTTAAACCTAATGACACCAAATCGGCCCATAACTCACAACACTTAGCTCGCAAGCTACTCACATGCACATAAGTAATCAATTGCCTCGATCCCTCTACCATTATCGATACAGTAATATGTTGATCCGAACTAAGCAACACTATAGGAGCATTGCAAGCTCCTTTTACAGAAATCCACAAATTTGGCACTTTACCATGTTTCTCATTGTGTATCATATCAACCTCGTATCCCAATCTGAGCAACAACACACTAGGCTATTTGTCTGGTCCCACCATTGGCTCGACCACACACATAATATCTAGCAAGTGCTCGGATAACATCCGTTTCAGCACTCTTCTCGATTTGGGGTTTGAGATGCTCCCTATATTCTAGAACAGAAATTTCATCAAGAACCTTTCTTATGTAAGGTCTCCTTTCGAGGGACCTTAGTAAACTGTTCTAAGTTTCCATCTCAAAAGTTCTAACTAGTAAGTGGAGGGGCTCTCATGTTTATAAGGCACCGAAAGTTCCAGACTTGAGCAATGTGGGATTATTCCCAACACACTCTCTATCTCACCAATGTAATGGTAATTTCAGTTTCATGCGGTAAAGGTATTTTTTTTCTTAAAAAAAAAGAAGAAATAAATAAATCGGTGGTTATAGCTTGAGCAAATGAGTTGCAAAATAAAAATGAAGGATGAAGGATGGAATGCAAAATCAATTCATTGGGACAAGGTAGTCTTCACTGATTTTGGGGCTGAAGTTGAAGGAAGCACTGCTAATTTTGGGGCTGGAGATTGCATTGGGATTGATCAAAGCCCCCATTATGTCATGAAATGGTTCTTCGATTCCGATCCCACCCCCCCCCACCCCCCCAACTGAGGAGGAGTTTCTTGGAACTCTTTGCTACTCATTCATTTATGAAGGAGCGGGTTTGAAACATGGAAACAGCCTCTCCACATTGTGGGGGTAAGGCTGCGTACAATCTGCCCTCCCCGAACCCTGCAATAGTGGGAGCCTTGTGCACTAGGACGCCTTTTTCGTTTCTAAAGGAGGAAAGAGACCACAAATTTATTATTAAAATTGAATTGCCAAACATATTTTAAAATTATTTTCAATAGATGCAGCCCCCGTTTACATCATGAAATGGTCCACCGACCAGACCCCCCCCAAAAAAAAAAAAAAGGAGAAGTTTCTTGAAATTCTTGCCACTTTTTGCTACAATTTTTAATTTTCTGACCAAACAACTATTCATTTTTTTTTTTAATGAAATCACTTCTAAATTTAAATTTAAGTGATACCAAACAAGACATACATTCCATAAGGAAGACTTTAATGAAAATTACAATCTTAGTTTTATTAATAAGTCAATCCAGCAATCTTAGGAAGAACAACAAATGCCAAGGACATGATAAAGAAGCTGAAGGAGATGTATGGCGAGCAGAGCCAAAATGCTTGACAATCATTGTTTCCAATATAAAAAACTGTGTCACTAGAAGAGGAATTGCTGGCACTTGACCTTTTGAAAAAGAACCCAAAAAAAAAGTACCCACAAAACCTTTGTTATAGTTGAATCTTGTAGGACCAACTGCCTCATGGTGTGTGGATTCTGGGTCCACTACCCTTGTTTGTAATATGTTGTAGGAATTCAAGAAGACAAGAAGGCTTCATGAAGAAAAAGTTCATCTAAGGGCTAGAACAGGAGTAGAGGTCATGATAGTGGCCATAAGAACTTCTATTTTAAATTTAAAAGGAGAAGCAGGACATTAATTTGAGTGACCTTTTGTACCAGATTTTAAGTGAAAATTATTTCAGTTTCAATGTTAATCACTTATGGGTTTACATTTCAGTGTGGTTTAATTAATTCAAACTTGTTATTCCAAATAATGATAGAATTTTTTACTTCCAATTATTTGGAAAAATGTCTATATTACTTAAACTCTGTTTCAAATGACATAGACAATACAGGTGCTAATTCAAATGATTTTAAAAGAAATTGTACTCCTATGATCTCTACATATTTTTACATATTTATGGCACTTGAGGTAAATTCATATTGGAGTAAAAGGATCAATAGGCTGGAAGGGATGGAACTTTCCAGAGTCTGAAATACCTTATCTGATATGTAAGTCTTATTGATAAGTGTGTGATTTTTATATTTTTATTCTCTTTGCACTATGCTTTTTAATGTGTTTTATGGGTTATTGAACTGAATATGATGAATTTTATTAATTTGACATATTTTATAAACATGGTGAATTAATTGTTAAAAGATAGGAAAATTCCAGCATTCTTAATATTGACGTTCTGAGTTTCATACAGGTTTTTGACGTAAAAAGAGTTCCAGAATTGAAAAGATGTCTTCAGTAAAGTTGTAGAGGACGTCTCAACCTTTTCGGAATAGTATTATGGAGAAAAATCTGAGTTCGTTTGGGCCTCCAAACGTGGCTTTAAAGTCTGACACGAAAATCTAACCGAATCCGAATTGGAGTATCCCTCTGATCTGATTAAAGCATTCGACGATGGATGTAAATTCCATAAAGAATCTCTTAATCAAATTAGGAAATCTAAACCTACAATAGAAGACTCCAAAGAAGGAAAAGAAGACTCTACATTTTCAGAATTCTAAATAGAGAAAGACTCCTACACAAAGAAGGAATCCTACACAAAGAATGAGTTATAAGTTACAAAGGATTGTCATGTTTTATATATAGAGCACTAGTGTGATAATCAATCTCTCTCTCTCTCTTTTGCTGGAAATTTTTCTATCTTTGAAAGGATTGCAATGTCTAGCTAATCTTCTCATTCAGTTCAAGGGAATTTTGAAGCCCAAACTCATGTCAATGATGTAATCTCTATTCAGTAACGTTCTTCTTCTTCTCTCTTTTATTGGAATTGCTTTTGTTATTCTTTTCTCTTTAATTATGATATTTGTCTAAATAATTCAGTAATGACCTGCTGAATCAGTTAGATTAATATTAATTGCTAGATCTAGAATCTATGATACGTAATCGTCCTGATTCTAATCACAAGTAGCAAACAGTGGTAGATGATTATGTCCAAGTTTTCGTCTCATCATTGTGAATAATATAACCTAAGTTAAATAATCCCCGCTTGTGTGTGATTGTTGCTTAGATTGTTCTGTTTTCCACCCTCTTAATGCTGCCATTAAATTAAACATTGAGAGCTTATTCAGTGTTGTTCAATGGTTAGATCTCTCTGAAGAGCTTGTTTTAGTAGAGATACTTAAGGGAAAACTCGGGTAACAGAGCTTATTGTTATCTAGGGTCTTTAATTCTAATTGGAAGGAAGAGGTTAACGTTGCAATTAATTTTACTCATTACATGTGTGGGTGGATATTGAACCAAGAACTGAATTTTCTCATCTAATTATCTTTCTATTTAAATTCTGTCTGTTTACTTTCAATTTGATTCAAACAACCAAACCCCCCCCCCCCCTTTGTTATTGTGTTTAATTTAGCATTAATTAGTATATTTAGTTTGAGTAGAATATAAATTTTAATCAATTCATTCTCTATGGGATCGACCTTTGCTTATCCTATTTACAGTTTATTAATCAGATTAGTAAAGAAATATTTAATTAAATTGGTGCATTCGACATGCTACCACTTATCTACAAGAAAAAGTGGCAAGGTGTCTTTTCCAAAGAAAGGAGGAAAGCCAATAGTGTGATAGAGTTTATTCGTTTGGACATGTGTGGTCCAATAAATGATTAAGCCCGACAAGTGTACTAATATTTCTCATGTTTACTAATTATTACTCTTGGTATGGTTATATTTATGTAATGCATGAGAAGTTTGAAGTATTTAAAAATAAGTTCAAAGAATTACGAGCAAAGATTGAGAACCAATTAGGAAAACATATCAAATACCAAATATCAAATTTACGATAAGAGTATATATTAGATGAATTCAAGAATAACTTTAGGCATGATTGGAATTATGTCTCAATTCAGCGTCCAAGTACTTAATAGCGAATTGATGTTTCAGAAAAACAAAATCAGATTTTGTGAGAGATGATCGATGCTTATATATTTTTACTTTTGTTGTTCTGGAGATATGCCTTAAAAATTTATTCATTCTGAATAGGTTTCTCACTAAGTTATTTTCAAGATGCCTTTTCAGTTGTGGCCATAATTAGTAAGTTCAGGTACAGTAAACAAAATGGGTACAGATTCGTACGGGTGTTAAACGGACTAAACATCGATAAGACAAAATGGGTATGATGTTGCATAGCACACATGTGAAAGTAGCTGACATATAAGTAAGAATCTTAAGACAAATATGTGTTATTTCTTTGTGATACCCAAAAGGTACTATATGATTTTATTTCTATAATCCTGTAGAGGAGAAAGTGATAGTAAGCAAACATGCGATATTCCTAAAGGGGATTACATCAAACCGCAATCCGATCACTTGGTCTGGGAAAAGTTGTCTAATAAACGAATTCCAGTTGATCTGACTACATCTATAAACGAATTCCAGTTGATCCGACTACATCTATAAATGAGATTTCCATGTTTGTAGAATATCCTATAAAAGAAAAAAGAAAGGTAAAAGAGTTCTATATCTAACTCTTTAAATTCAGGTTCCACATACTTACACTGAAGCTATGGAGAGGATCAGGTAGATAAGAACATTTCCTAATCAGATTCAAATCAGATGATAAGGGGATCCAACTGGTTGACATCCCTAATCATGCAGTCATTGATTAGGGCACATGGCCAGGTTAAGCTAAGAATAATTGACCAAAGAGAGAGAGAGAGAAAGAAAATTTGGTGCACTTACAAAATAGAACCAATTTGCCAAGGTAAAATGTGCAAATAGAATTTCAATGAAGAATAAAAAATAAAACCATATGGAAGAGAAATGTGAAGAAAAAAACAAAGACTTGGAGAATTAAAATAGAACTTACGGATGTTCAGCATTGCTGACTCTGTTTTTTTTTTTTTTTTAGGACAAAATAGGTCTGGGTTCCAAGCCTTGAGGGCAGAAGTTTTCTTTAACTTATGCTTGCTGACCCATCACTCTGTGGTTTTCATAATCTCACCTCATACTTGGCCTCAAGAAAGAAGATCACTGAGATACGATAATAAGAAGAAAGAAGGAGGAATCAGACTATTTAATGTCATTTCATTGTGTGTGAATCCATTGCCTACAAAACAGAGATGAAACCAGATAGAAACTCATTAGTGAGTGCATGAAACCGGACAAAATATCATCTCTAATCAAGTTGGACAGATATCCGTGTCCATTTAAAATCCGAGGCATTCCACACCTCTAAAAAAATCATTACCAAACATTTCATGTTCCATGATTTGAGGCAATCCACACCTTAAAATAATTATTAAAATGCATTTAAACAATCCACAATCTGAGGCAATCTACACCTCCAAATAATCACTGACAAACATTTAGCAGTCCATGATCTGAGGCAATCCACACCTCCAAATAATCATTAACAAGCATTTAGCAGTCCGTAATCTAAGGCAATCCACACCTCCAAATGATCATTAACATAAGAACCACAGGTAAAATTAGGGAAACAATCTCCATATGAATTCAAATTGGAAATAGAAGGAAACACAAAAATCTCACAAATACATCCTGGGTTGTCCCATGGATCTCCAAATAAGCACCAACTGGAAATAGTCTACAAAAAATCTATGCAGAAACTATAAATGATGCAATACTTCTCCATATGAAAGCAATTTGAACATAGATAGGAACATCTAAAAATCCCACAAAGTCATGAGAATAGAAATGTATCCTCATGATTCCCATATGTAATTCAATTAATATCAGGGAGAACATCAACTAATTATGAACACATCAGAAACATCACCGTTCATGTAATCCAGGTTGAAAGTTAGAAGGACATACCTGAGATTTGAAACTGAATGGAATCCCCGAAAAAACATCACAACATGAGGCCAAAAGCAAGATTCCATCACACCCAAATATTAGAGGAAGCAGAAAATAAATACAGTGCAAAATTTAATATGAATAATGTTATGATCCAAATAAAAAGGAAATACAGGTAAACTACAAAATACATCACAACAACAGTATCTATATACTGGCATTCCATTTCCACCTCCCACAATGACAGCCAAAGCTTAAAGACTAGAGTTTTTTTTTATATATATATTTTACTAGAGATGTTGAAAAGTCATTTACGCACATTAAAAGACCCTATGCATCATGGGGTTACGGCATAGACATTCTTTTCCTCCACAAGCGAGCCAAAACAACCCATTTCTGATAATCGGTCATAAAATGTCTTCCCAAAACAAAAATACAAGTCTAAGAAAACTAAAGTAAGGTGGCAATTTTAGATGCTTTCAACAGATAGTCATTTTGGTACCTGAGACGGATTTCATTAGATCAGGCTCCAGAATCCAGATCTCAGAATCCACTTCTCCACACCATGTCCCGCAGGCAAACAATTGAACCTTAACCCTGGATCTCTCAAGTCTCAGCCTTTGCTCGATGAGCTTTAGTAGTGCAACACCAGAAGATTGAATAGTAAATATTGAAGAGATATCTTAATTTTCCAGATTAAATCTTCATATCTCGTTCCCATTTCTTCAGATCTTAAAGCTCGAATGAGTATTTTAAGAAGGAGAAGACAACCCCAGCCGGGCACTCACGGAACAGGACTGTAGAATATTTCCTCTTATCGAACCCGAGTAAAACGCAAATGCCGAAGATGATCGGAACCTTCACAGGCAATGTCAGATGCAACCGAAAGGAATCACAGGTAATAGCATTCTTGAATCGACTGGAGTTGGTAAATTCCCATTTTCTGTTGACATTGATCTTTTGAGCTATCCTTCCAGCGGACAGACTGGAGGAGTGTATTGTTCAACCAATTTTCTTGAACTCCACCCCCTGGCCACAAACTGCTATGGCCTTATACAGATATTCCTTCGTTACCAGAATTAGGTTTTTGGCTTTTTCTTCAACATATCTACAGTGAAAAGTTGCTGACGTATCATCATCAAAACCATATAAATAAATAGTGACATCAATATTGATTATCTCACCATCAGTGAACTGATGTACAAACACTTTTGGATATGCTCCTTTATCAATGATCAATTGGTGAACTGCTTGATCGATTTCATCTGTTTTTACAGATTCCTAAAGTTCCAGCGTACTCCAAGACTAATTTTGCAAGCCTACCAGAAGCTCTCATGCACTCTATTCCCTTCTCATCATGCACTGACCACTTGAAATTCCATGTGGTTACCGTGAATTAACATATGGAGGTCTTGCTATATGACTTGGAACTGATCGATGAGGAGATATTTTCGCCAGAAAATGTTCTTGATAACCGCATTTAGATCCTGGGTTACAACCTTAAACAGCCGAACATTCATTGAAAAGGCTGTACAGGTTGAATGAAACGTTCCCCCAAAGAAGGAAGAGATAAGACGTGATTGGAGAGGAGATGAACAGACCATTTTTCTCTGTTAAAATTTCTTCCTTTTTCCGCTCCTCGTCTCCCCTCTCAGAATGAACTTCCTCTTCTCCAATCCCCCTCCCCCCTCGATTCCTCCTCTTTCTAGAAACTTCCCCCAATCCGAACATTACCTTCTTATTCGAATCTCTGAATTCCTCACCATTATGGAACCTGAATCGAATCTCATGAATGTTGATGCTGGAGAATAAGGTTGGCTTGATCGACACTCCGGTTACCAAGACTACAAAAGCATCGCCTGCAACCTTGTCTAAGTCCAAATCATCACCACCCATCATATACAAAAACTTTACGGACTCAACGCTATCGCCAGATTGTAGAACAAGGCGAAGTTCAAGAGCAGCAGCTTGGGCAGCATTGAGAAGCAGAACATTTAGCTATCGTTTCAACAGCCCCAGCCCACTGCATCTTTTCCTTCTTTCTCTCAGCCAAATCAGTCTCTCCAGGTCCTCCGCCTGCCCCTCCTAATCTCACCCACTCCTTTTTATTTGCGATAATATTCGTTACAGAGGATATCCAAACCTTGTTTTAAAGTTAAAAAGACTTTTTTACCCTCAATCCTATTCAGTTTCATTTTCATATATATATTTTTTTATTTTATCTTTTTATTTTCGCGCATCTATCTTACCCACTGAAACCAGCGTTTCTTCTTTCCACATTGGGCGACGATAGAGAAGGCATGCCTCATAACTCCTCTTCAATCACATTATCTGAACAAGAAGCAGGGCAAAAAGCCCAAATTTGGGGATGCCATGGATGGAAGCGCCTTCGAACGAGTGAGAATCGTCGTCTTTAGGTGACATCACCCTAACGATCATCTTCTGTCCTCTCTTGCAGTGTCCTGATACTCCACTGATGAAATAAAAGAACCTAGAACAATCAAACTGGTACACAATGTTGCCATCGTTGGAGAAGAACAAGGGATGCATTGAATCACAATGGTCGAACTCTGATCCTCTCACTAGAAGAACGCAGGTGAAGGCAAAATCGAAGATGAGAACTTCACCCGTGAGACGGAGATGAAGACGAAGCACAGCCACAGTATTGTCGCACTGATACCTTGGGGGGAAGGACCTCTGTGTCTCTGGTACAGCTTGTGATTTCAAAAGCGCATTCTACTTTGGAACAGGCAGCATGTTATCTCCCTGTCATGGTAGGGACAGTAGCTTCTCTCTTTGTAAATGGTGAAACTAAAACAGGATTCATGTAATTACGCAGGATCTAGGGAGGGGTCCTATTGCAGAGAATTTGTTTTTTGTTTTAAAGCCATAACTATCAAGTTACAATAGAAAAATCTTACCTTTTTGTTGATGCACGTTCTCCCTCCGACACAAAAATCTGACCTTTATGTTAATTGCAGAGATTTGAATGGTAACACAGGGTATATGTTGTCACTGAATTGTTGAAGTTTTGGTTGAATTGCATTGATTGGGTCAATTCTATATTGGGGCATCCTGAAACCATTGCTCACCTACTTTGTAGAGAATCTTTGAGAAAAAGTAAGAGAATTCATTGTCTAGAATCCAGTAAGAGGAATTTATGATTCAGAAATGTAGCTTTGTCAGTTTGAGTTGACACACTATCGAAGCGACGATACTGTAGCTGTGCTTCGTCTTCATCTCCGTCTCATAGGTGAGTTCTCATCTTCCATTTTGCCTTCTCCTGCGGTCTTCGGGTGAGGACATAGCTTGTAACAGCTTCATTTACAATAGTTTACGGTAATGAAATGGTCTTTCTTTGTTTGCAACTTTTCTCTTTTAACATATTTGAAGGAAGCGTCGACAAAAAGAAGCCTGTGTTCACCGCCTGGAGCTGAGTTCGGGGATCTCGCAAAGAAGCAGTTGCTGCTGAACCACCACTCAGTCGAGACACCAACAGAATGGATTCGTCGATCCATTCAGTCGGAGAAGAACATAATAAATCTTTTTTAGATTTTAAGATTTTTTTTTTTAAATTAAAAAGGTAAAATATGAATGAGGGTAGGCAGTAGGCACCACTGCAAGCACTCTGCTCCGGCGGATTTGGGGCTCTGCTTACCTCATAGGTTGCTGGTGCCGGCACCATTGCAAGTGCTCTGCTTCGGCCGATTTGGGAATGGTTTTACTCTTTCTCATTTTTCAAATATCTAATCTAAAATATTGAAAATAAATGTTTAAGTATAAAATTTAAAGAGAAAATATCTAGGGGTAGTTTTGTCATTAATGAAATTAAATTGGTGTCACGTCATCCATTAAGGACATATCTTAAAGGAGGGGATTTGATGAATACATAGTTTCAAAAGTAGGGAGTGTAAAGAATATTATTACAAATAATGGTAGGTGAGTGACATTAAGACAAACTATAGAGGGTATGGCAAAAATTTTTCCTTTTTTTAAATTTCCCTCCTTGTTATATCTTTCCTCCTCTCGTCCCACGGATTTATTCCCTTTTTTTTTAATTTTTTTCTCACTCCCCAACCTCCCATTCTCCCCCCACAGGTTTATCTTTTTTTTTTTTTCTTTTTTATCTTTTTTTTTCATTATATCACAATTTAAGTATTCACCTTCTTTCAAAATCCTCCATGTGCAAATCCTAAATTAACCTCAACTTCACATTTTTTTTTTTTTTGGGTTGTTACTCGACCATAGCCCCAACATGCTCTCCAACCTTCTTCTTTTTTTGCTAACAACGGGTTTTCAGACCTTTGGTCTGACTAATCCCATGAGCCCATATTGACCCCACAACCACATGGACTCGATCATTCTTGGGTTAAATGAGAACTATTCTACTTGCACCCATAGGAGAAAAGAAAAAGCACTTAACACCCCATGTGAGTGGTCCCAAGGCAATAAGAAGAGTTAAACTCAATACCTTTCACTTTTTGAGGCGTAGACTCCTTACCGACTCAGCTACCCCCTTGGGGTTAACCCTCCAACCTTCTTCTTTTTCCTTTTTTTTCCCTAGTCATAGGATCATTTCTCACTCATCCTTTATTTACGAAAATACTCATCCCTTTATCTTAGCATTTTTATCCTCACCTTTCTTTTACTGTAATTATGACATGCCTGGTACGTATTTGTCTGATAGGAATGACAATTTCACCTTTATCTGGTCGAGAATCCTAAGACTGGACCTACACAGTGGAACAAACGTCAGAAAATATGTTAGAATTGATACAAGAAAAATGAGGTACTTATAAAAGCAAGAAGGACTTCCATATGGTCTTTATTGACCTAGAAAAGCATTATGATGGAGTCTCTAGAAAGTTAATATGGTAAGTATTGGAAAAGTGTTTCAAACAAATATATGGATATAGTCAAAAAAATGTATTATGATGTAGTGACTAGTGTGAGAACCATTACATCAAGGATTAGCTATAGGTCCTGATCTGTTTGTCCTGATTACAGATGATTAACCAGTGACATTCATGAAGTTCTTTAGTGCATGCTTTTTGTTGATGATATTATTTTGGTGGATATGACTAAAGCAAGGATTAACGTCATTTTAGAGCCATGAAGATCATCATTGGAATCAAAAGGTTTTAAAATAAGTAAAATGAAGATGGAGTATATGATATGTAATTTTATAACTTTATTCATACAAGAGCATATAATGAGGTGCTGAAAAATGATGACAATGAGATGTAGACAAGTGATTATTTTAGGTATTTATGTTCAATCACAAATAAAGAAGATGATACGAACCAAAACCAAATCGCACCATTTAACACCCTCATTGTCCTTAGTTTTAGCAAAAGGTTGTCGTATTAAACACATATTAAACACGAACATTTTAATACCATATGTGTGTTTTTTTTTAATTGGATTTACAATTCTGTATTAAAGTCTGGCTAGGTTTAATACACGTATGTATCCGTACCCGAATGTTTATTGTTTTTGAACTTACTAACTATGGTTTGAAGTGCTTTGCGATCTGTGTAGTCCTGTAAAATGTTAGGGAAAATTGTATAGGATAATCATTCAATTAGCAGTGATGTATGGTGCGAAATGTTGGGCAGTTAAGAACTATCATGTTACAACCTAATTCTGGACAAACCAGAGGTGTGAATGAACCGTTACTAAATCGTCAATTTAAGCCAGGATCACATAAGACCATGCCAACAATCCAAACCATAAACATTCCACATTGCAATCAGAGATAATAAAATAAATAACGGAAGTCTTTATTATTAATGAACTGATTATCTAATGTGATAAATGAATACTAAACCAGTTATCTCCAAGTAAAACCAAAACATACTAAGTAAACTATTACATGTCCATAAGTCAAAATACAGAATAAAAACTAAGAATAAACACATTGGAAACACTTGCCTGAAGAGTCATGCTCGTCCTCCACAGCTTACACATCCATGGCCGCTACGTGTCCATACGACGACGCATTAATATAGTCTTCAATAGTCGTACCTACATCATCAACTAAAAGAAATACGATATCGTAGGGTAAGCACACAACATAGTTCAGTGAGACAACAAAACAATACAACAAACATATGCATGCATTCAATTCATATCTTTGGTCTAGTATAAGTTTGTAATGTGCTATGGCAATGATAGGTGACTACTACATCTCCATGCACGAGAGTGTAAGCACGCCCAATGGATCACACACTACTATCGCCCCACATCACCCACTACAGAATAGAGATAGAGCTAGAGATCTTGAAATCAAACACCATCAGAACTCCCCCTGATACTCTACCCATATTAGTACGTATGCCCCCTACTGACAAGGGCTTACAAACTGGGTTCGTGTCTAATCAATCCTAAATATCATCACATTTTTGTATCCAATGCCTTACCCCAATATCCCTTAATACGCCCATAGAGATAGAACTAGGGTCCGTCGATAGGGCTAACAACCATACATCTACGATCATCCCCTGATACCCTACGACGTACTAGTTCCGCTAAGATAACAGTGATACGACAATGTTAATGTGATGGATGGTTTGATGCTACAACCTTTTCCCATCCAACACGTCAACCATACACAATCACACGCATACTCCTATCATCATCATCACAATAGTATAGAGAAAGAAATAAAAAGAAATAATTAAATATGCATGAACAGGAATAGCAATTTATTAGATGACATGTGAGATGCACAATCAGTCATTTAGGTATGGCATCATTATAATAACAAAAAATAAAAGAGAAAAATAGCTTGTTGTTAGCCTTTTAGTTTAGGTCTTGTTCCCTCACCTGTAAGTGATGTTCATTCTTCTTCTAAACTTTGAAAATTACTTTGAACTAGTTGAAAACCTAAACAAGTTATGAATCTAGATTAGGATTGATTTCATCAAGTTACAGTAGTCGAAATCCTTGTCTGATTACAAACAGGTCTTCCAGTCATTGGCTGGTCGGTTCTATGGTCTCAGTTACATGTCGACCAGACAGTTGTGGTCAACTCTATGGTCGTGCATTATGCCACCACTAATGCGACCACATAACTCTGGAAAACTACCCGAATGTCTGTGCTCGACTCACTGGTCGCACTATGGTCGACCAGTGATGCGACCACACAACCTTTTGGTCATGTTTGTCTTCTAGTCTGAGCTCTTTCTGAGTTCACTCCTTGACTCAACAATGGAATCCATCCTAAGGCTATTTTATGGTCACTATTTACTAAGATTACTCTTTAAATCATCCATTCATTAACTTAGATTAACAGAGCCTTCTTTACAATTACCACAAATCAAAACATACACCTAGTCTTGGATCTAACCATTAATATTCCATTATATTGGTAACTTAGTTTACTACAAAGACAAGGTACTTACTGTTGGCTCTTCTACGTAGTTGGTTGGGATCCGACGGTAATTCCCCCTTCTGTAGAATCTCCTTCCCTTTTCCCAAGCTTTCTTCTTCTCCAAGTCTTCTTCTCCTTCTCCTCCTCTCTTTCTTTCAATTCTAGAGTTGAGATTGATCTAAAAGAGTGAGAGAGAGTGGAGGGACATCCTCTATATAGGGAGAAAGTTCCCATATAGAGTCCTCTCTTAAATTGGAGAGTGACCTTTTCAATTTAGGAAAGTTTCCTAAACACAGAGTCAGATCTGGGTTTGACCGGCCGACTGTGTGGTCGTAAAATCCATCGACCACACAATTTAAAACAGTTGACGGTCAACCTATAAGTTGTTTGGTTTGACTAGTCTAATCTCCAAGATGATTGGTCCACCACACAAACACTGACAGTCGACCACACAACTAAATTTGACTGTTTTTGGCTTACGTGGTCTTGTGGTTTCCTTATACGGTTGGTTCGTTTGAACCGATTATGATGGAAAGATTTGACACGATACGGTTAAACAAGGTTAGTGGAGTGCGGGTCTTACACAACATATAGATAAACTTAGTGTAGCTGAGGTAAGGGTGTTGAGATGGATGTGTAGCAAAACTAGGAAAGATAAAGTAAAGAATGATCGTATTAGAACTGATTTGAAAGTAGCGGCGATACATAATGAACTACGAGAAAGTCGATTGAGATGATATGGCCATTTTTAATGGAGGCCATTAGATTCTCTAGTAAGGAAAAGTGATTTGATTAATATTGAAGGATCTAAAGGAGCTAGAGGTAGACCTAAGATGACTCTAGGGGATATGGTGAGGAAAAACATGCATAAATTAGGCTTTGTTTTGAGTATGACATCAAACAAAGCTGATTAGAGGACAAGAATCCATGTAGCCAATCCGATTTAATTGGGATACAACTTTGTTGTTGTTGGTGGTGGTACCGATGTGGTAGTCTACGTCCATGTCACAGAGCTCACTTTGCTATATCATGGAAAATTACAAGTACACCCCTCACACCAATGGAACATAGCACCTGGATCCCATTCCTAGTCACAAAAATATCACTAGTACAGTTCTCACAATCCCAGAGATAATGTACACCAAGATTTCTTAAAAGGGAACCCAAACCCATCATAAGAAACCAAACCTAGAGATAGTACTCAGAGCTTATGCTCTTGCTTTCTCTATTGTTTCTCTTCCTTTAGTTGTCTTCAACGTACTGACCCCCCCCCCAACCCCCCCATGTAGAAGAAGGGAGGAGCAATTGTCTTCATGTTGCATGAATTCTATGAGCAACCTGACTAATGAAGCTTGTAAGGTGGCCAAAGTCCATGGAGTCATCTCCTTTTTTATTCTTTTGTGTCGGTTACTGAAATACAAGCAGCTTCTTTTGACAAAAAAAGGAGACAACCTCCTTCTATAATCCTACAATCAAAAATAGTCTTAGGTGAATTAATGGAGAAGACATAGAAAAGAAAAGGTGTTCAGTGTCATATTTCGTCTGCCTTACAATGCCATGGAGTTTTACTTGCATTCATATTGAATGCAATAAATGCATTCATTGGAGGCAACATCATCTGCACTCTTATTTACGTTCACATTTTTGATAATGAGGAAGGGTTAGATGTATTGGAGTACGTAAATCTATGGAACCACGCCTGCGATTCCATCATTCTCCTAATTTTGCTTCTAAATTTATGAGCTTCATTCATCACCACACTGAATTTTCTCGTACTGTCCAAATATGAAATTGCAACTTTCTCGTGGACTAGGGTTACGACTTCCATCACGAACTCTTCTAAGTATTCGTTGCTTTCTATCAACTTCCATTGAAAAAAAAAAAAAAACGCTCAGGAGTATTAACAAGCAATGCAGAGAGTAGAGTTGATCCTCAACTTCATGAAGTGAAACTACCTCAACTAACAGCATGTATTCCATTCTATTTAAGAAAGCAGAGATTTTTGTATTAGCCATCTTTGCTCCCCCGACAACCATCCCAAGCCAATAATAGATTGATTAGAAATTTCTAGTACTTGATGGAAGAGATTTACTGTGGAATTTAGAAAAGAGAAAATGCAATTAAAAGCTCAAGAAAAATTTAAAATTTCAATCAAATTAATTGGAAATGAAGAAAAAAAAATATGATAG